>PITA01018924.1:0-38336 GCA_004023965.1 Spilogale gracilis | reverse complement strand
AACTGAGCCACCCAGGTGCCCCTCAATCTCATTCTTAATCAAGGCAGGGTTCTTTTCCTTTGTGTTGACTGCATGCCTCATGAAAAATGTAGAGAGAGCTTTAGTCAATGGAGGACAGATCATTATTGTACGTTATTGCTGAGCAAATATTAGTAAACAATTGGACGGTCAAGAGTTACAATGCTTTCTAAACCAGTACTAAGTGCTTGTGGTTGTCCACATCACTGCCCTCTTCTCTTGGCAGAATGAGTCAGAGACTACTAGCAGAATACAATGACATGGAAAAGATGTCAGTTTTCTTTGGGATCCTTTAGGATTCATCATTGAAACTCAATTTTCCTTCGTTCCTCTGCACAAATGACCCAAACTACTTCTATGGTGAGATCCCCTGTGTGGGGGAATGATCTGTAGTTCTCTATAAGTAAAGGCTCGCCCCCGATAGTGGCAATTGACAATAGGGTCCTAATATCCCATCTGTTAGTATCTGCTTTTCATGGCTGAAGAGTTTCAGTTTAAGATGATAAATTATATCAGCAATGGTGTGGTCTATTCCCACAGAGTAATGTTCGGTCATTGACAAAATGGCCACTTCATTACACGATAAATAATGTCAACGTTCAATTTCATTTTAAAAATAGCTATAAGTAGGGGTGCCTGCATCACTCAGTCAGTTAAGACTGTCTTTGGTTCAGGTCATGATCCCGGGGTCCTAGGATCGAGCCCCACATTAGGATACCTGCTCAGCAGGGAGCCTGCTTCTTTCTCTCCCTCTGCCCCTCATCCTTGCTCATGCTCTCTCTCTCTCAAATAAATAAAATCTTAAAAAAAATAAAAGTAGTTATAATTAGTAGGAAAAATGAAACAGAAATTTAAAATGGAAGTATTCATATACAATGGAATATTATTCTCATATTAATTTAGCTTATTTTTCAGATTTCAAACAGAAGAAAATCCTGCCATATACAACAGCATAGATGAAACTTGAGAACATTAGGCTAAATGCATAAACCAGAGAAGAACAAATACTACATGACTCTATTTATATGAGATGTCTAAAATAGTCAAATTCATAGAAGCAGAAAGGAGAATGGTGCCTATGGGGGCTGGGGGAGCGTGGAAATGGGAAGATGCTGTTTTCTGGATATAAAGCTTTGGCTCTGCCAGATGAATGACTTGTGGAGATGTGCTGTATGACACTGTGTCTCTAGTTAACAACACGGCATTGTGCATTTACAAATTTGTTAAGGGGTAGAGCTCATGCTAAGTATTCTTACCAACATAAAAAAAAGTAAGTAATTTGGGATGTATTAATTATAACATTTGTAGCAGAAAGTCTTGCCACTTTGGAATCAGAAAGAACTAGCTTGAATCTAAGCTTTGCTGTTTTTCTTTGTGAGACTTTAGATAAGTAACCTAACCTCATCGAGCCTCTTTGAGCTCACCTGCATCATGAGGGGAATAATGTGAGGACAAACAGTAAAACAGGAAAGTTCTCTACATTTCACTTGAACGTGATCTTGCCCTTAGAAAAGGACATAAATAATGCCTAAAATGCAGTGTTCTAACACAGCAATAAGAACTTTCTATGTGCCAAGCACTTTACAAGCATCCTATCATTTAACCTTCCTATGAACTCCATGTGGCAGATAATAACACGATACCCAAATTGCAGGCAAAGGAATTAAGGGTATGCAGCTTTGAAGTCGCAGGACCAGGAGGCAAGCACATGTCCATCTGTCTCAGTCTGGCTCTGACATTCTGACTTCTGTACTACACAAATGGTGGCGCTAATAAATCACCAGACGACTTCACTTATTGGATCTGACTGTGTAACCTTTGGCTACAGAGTATTTGTTTCACTTTGTGGAGGGTTCTTTATTACCTTCCCCACCCCCTCAGTTAGGCTTCTTAAATCATCCTATCTCAAATATAGTACCGAAAACTTGGCAACCTATGTTCCTTTACTAGAAATGCTGCCTCTAATTCTATTTTTCTGTAGGACATCTATCAATTTCCTGCTGGTATTAAAAAGTAATAATGCAGTTGAAGCGAAAACTGCACTAGGAGATCCAATTTCGTCATGTGAAAAATGGTGCTCATAATATGTGACACTTACTAATCACCAGGAAGGTAGGAGATGAATGAAGTAATTGTTTCTACAAAAATCTTTCAAATGCTAGAAGAAATATAATGAAGCCCATTATAACTTCCAATGTGAAACATTACTTTCCTATTCTTTCGGGTCACTGTATGTAATCTTCTTTCAAAACTGCATTGATCCTATAAAATTATTTGTTCATTAATCTAACCAAAAGGTACTTATTGACCACATTATAAGGCAGACCCCATGATAGGTACTTGGGATGATAATCAGATAAGATATACAATGAAGCTCAAGTGTTTACAGTTTTGTGACTACCAATTAATTGGCCCTGGCCAATAATACTCATTCGAATCACCCGAATGGCTTAAAATTTTGCTATGCCTGATCACTCCAGGCCAAGTGAATCAGCTAACTCAAATGGGAAACCCTATTTATTTATTTATTTAATGATTTATTTATTTATTTGACAGAGAGAAACACATCTAGAGAAGGAACACAAGCAGCGGGGAGTGAGAGAGGGAGAAGTAGGTCTCCTGCAAAGCAGGGAGCCCAATGTGGGGCTCGATCCTGGAACTCCAGGATCATGTACTCAACTGAAGGCAAGTGCTTAATGACTGAGCCACCCAGGGACCCTTAATTTATTTATTTTGTTTAAGATTTTTAAATTTATTTTAGAGAGAGAGAGAGAAAGAGTGCTTGCAAGTGGAGGGAGGGACAGAGGGAGAGAATTTCAAGCAGACTCTTTGCTGAGCATGGAGCTCACAGTAAGGCTTGATCTCATAACCCATGTTATCATGGCCTGAGCTGAAATCAAGAGTTAAGTGCTCAATTGACTGAGCCACCTAGGGGCCCCAGGAATCTTAATTAGTTAAGATGAGGTCATGCTGGATTTAGGATGGGCCCAAATCAGATGATTTGTGTCCTTATAAGAGAAAGGACACTCTCTCTCTCTCTCTCTCTCTCTCTCTCTCTCTCTCTCACACACACACACACACACACACACACACACACACACACACATGAAAGAAGGCCACATGAAGATAGAGATAGAGATCGGATTGATGCAGTTATGAGCTAAGAAATGTTAATCATTGCCATCAACCATGAGAACCTAAAAGACAGACATGAAATAGAATATCCCTCAGAAACTCTGGAGGGAATCAACCACCTTGAGACATGGTTGACACACTTAATTTCAGACTTGTGGTCTCCTAAGCTATGAGAGAATACATTTTCATTGTTTGTAGTAATTGATTTCAGAAACCATAAGAAACTAACACAGACATCAAATAGTAAATTTTCTAGGATGCCAGAAAAAATCAAATTATATCATGCTCTACTTGGAATAGAACACTTCCTTTATATATGGAGTCCTTCAAAATCTAAGACATGATGCTGTACTTATGACACCTTCTTAATGGTACTGGTAGTTTTTTGCAAATCCCCACTAAATATATTTATCCTAGGTAAATTAATTTACAACAGCCTATGGGTGAGTAAATTTTTCCCCTTTGGAGTTGACATTTTCTACGTTCTGCAGTTAGGGTTAGGTAAATCTGTTGAGGATAAGTATTCACAAAGAACTAAACTAGAAGCAAGAATCTTTCCTTCTTTGTTTTAAGTTAATTAACTAACCAGGTATTTATTTAATTTTAGATGACTTTCCATATCCCTGAGACTAACCCCCAAATTTTCTGCAGTGCCTTGAAAAGTGTACACAGTGCTCTTGCCAGAACTCATCTGTCTGTCTTATCTCCTTTTCTACTCTTCTTATTCTGAATTTGCTACTGACTGGTCTCTGCTCCTGAAAAGTCTTATCTCATATATCTCCCTTACCTCTTTCAGGTCTTTACCCCAACATGGACATTTTGATGACACCTTCTTGGTCATCCTATTTAAACCGGAATGATCACCTAACCACTCCCTAGTCCTCTTTCCTGCTTTGCTTCAGCCCATATGTTGATTTTGTCCTCCCCAAAGTCAATGTTTTAACCACCATTATTCAGAAGGTGACTGTATTAGAGACAGAGCCTTGAAAGAGACATTCAACTTAAAATAAGATCATTGGGGTGGGCCTTAATCCAATCTGACTGGTGTCCTTAGAAGAAGATGAAGAGACACCCAGGATGCAGTGAACACAGCGCAAAGGACATGGGAGGACACAGGGAGAAGGCAGCCATCTGCAAGCTAAAGAAAGAGGCCTTGGGAGAAACCAAACTGTTGACACCTTGATCTTGAACTTCTAGCTTCCAGAACTATGAGAAAATATATTTCTGTTGTGTAAGTTACCTGTCTTTTGTTATAGCAGCCCTAGAAAACTAATACAGTTAACCATAAAAATCTATTGTTTAACCTGGGACACCACTTAAAATAAAAAGGGGGCACTATAATCGTGATACCAAGATGACTGGCATAAACCAGGACTTCCCAGGCATTGTGGATCTTTTTGTAGCCCTACCAATAGTGCCTGTCACTGTTAATGTACAGTGTACTTTAGTTGTATGTTTATTGCTTGCCTGTCTCCACTGGGTAATAGATTTCTTGAGGGCATGGATTTTCTGTATTTTTACTACTTTATTCCCAGTACCTAAGTATATGGCATATCATTCCTTCTCAATTAAAAATGTGTGAAATAAATAAATGTTAACTGTAGTGAGTGATTTTTGTTCACCGATGATTATATAAAAGACTTTATATAAAAGATCTTCATATGACTACTAATTATTTTGCACCTGCTACCTGCTAGACAGAGGACTAGGTATCATATGTAGGTTATCATTCATTCTTACAATGATTTCACAAGCTGGGTATGATCCCTAGTTTATACCTTAAATTTTAAACCTAAATACATCAGAGATTTTAGGTCACTTCTATATCCCTCAGCAAGTAGGTAGGGATTCAAACTCAGGTCTATATCTCTTAATGTAGAAAAGATGCTTACACATTCTCAGCAGATGGAAAAGGACATAAATGCAGATTTCCAACTCAATAGGTCCATTGAAATAAATATATGTATTAGCCACAATATTGTACCTATTGAGATGGAAGGGATATTCATAAATTATATCAGTGTGGGTTTAGAAGAAGTCATGTTTAATTAAATGGTGTAAGTGGAAAGAGTCCCTAATTCTTTAATCCTAAATTCTCTATCAGCACTACAGAAAAATCAAGAACAACAAATCAATATTCCTAAAATGGATATGAGTAGCTCTTCCAGCTAATTTAATTTTTAGTAACTAATGCTTTAGGCAGATACACAATGTAAAATATTGTCCTTGAAAACAGGCAGCTCTGTCTGATCCTCAGGATTTTTATTTATTAGAAACTGAGCCAGGAAAATCTGATGTTAAATTTATCATAGCAGCTGAGGGGCTATGTCCTGCTGAAGAAAATTAATTGCATGCCACCTTAGTAGAGTTGTCTTGATAACTTTTTGTAAGTAACTATCCTGACCACATCAAAACATTGCCTAAGAGAATTCTGAGTTACATAAAGTCACATTTTGCATGCAAATTTGAAATAATAATATCAGGTAAGCAGGAAAGTCTCACACTATGTGCAAATTTGAAAGTAATTCAATACTCAAATTTTTGTTACATCTGTTAAGAATTTCATAACTTCAAAGCTGGCCGACTGAATAAGTGGTGAGCTATCTGGGATATTGCTTCAACTAATATCTCTTAAAGCTTATAACAGTAACTCTGGCCATTCTTTTTAGCCTTATGGAAACATCTGATTAAGACCTTAAATTGCTTGAGTTCTTCAAGAACATGTACTTCAAATGAAACAGAATCCCTCTGTAATTCATACTAACCAAGTATGAATACCATATACAGAAGGACTAAAATTTTAATCCTCAAAAATCCTAGTATCACTTAATTCAATTCTACAAGTGTCTGTTCAGGCTTAATTTCATTAAAGGCTCCTTGATGTTTTCTATTCTCAAGGATCATAGAATTATACTGAAAGGAAGGTGAACTTCTGAGAAATAAAATAATTTAGAAAAAATCACTTCACTCCAGAGACTAATCTTGTGCCTCCCTCTATCAATCAGAACTCCTTACACTTTATTGAATGTATCAGATTCTCTAACTCTTCCAGATTTCCATGGGATGGAATATAGGATTGATTAATAACCCCAAACCATCATACTTTAGAAATCTGCTATGGCCCAAATATTATAAAGCCATATTATAAATATTATCTTATATAATAAGCTTCATGAAAATCATTTATCAAGGAAGAAACTGAACCCAGTAATGTTTTATCTTGCCCAAGATCAGAAGTCTAGAAGTTGGGGCACCTGGGTAGCTCAGTCTGTTAAGCATCTGCCTCCAGCTCAGGTCATGATCCCAGGCTGCTAGGATTGAGCTCCACATCAGGCTCCCTGCTAGACAGGGAGCCTGCTTCTCCCTCTGCCTGCCACTCTCCCTGCTTGTGCTCTCTCTCTCTGTGTCAAATAAATAAAATATTTTTTTAAAAAAAAGAAGGCTAAAAGTTAATGGAATGTGTCTATGAACCTGGCCTATATGAATCCCAAGGCCACATATTTACTATTTATGTTCCATTCATCTTTGCTTCCCCTGCATCATGCACGATGCCTAGCATGGGCTGTTCAATACATATTTGTTAAATAAATGAATCAATGTTGGTTGAGTTCCAAAAGAGAAAAGGAGGCTCCTTTTTTTTATGAATAAATCATGACTTTTTCAAGGTTTCCAAAAACAATTAGCATTTTCATAGGGACAATCTGAAATGCCAGATCCTGGCAAACCTGTCACTTGGAGACAAGGGCATTCAGAAAGCTGAACCTTGGACATGTGCAGAGAATACCCTTACTTGGTGGCCTTCAATATTAGGCTGTGGTTGATGGAAGTTATGGCCGAACCAGGGGAAGGTGGTGGTAGTAGCAAACTCAGCGTTGTCAGCACATTTGAATAGTCTGAGATAACAACACTGTTGAAATACACTCTATCAGTGGGGCGCCTGGGTGGCTCAGTCCTTAGGAAACTGTCTTCAGTTCAGGTCAGGATCCCGGACACCGGGGATCAAGATCCTGCTTGGCGGGAAGCCTGTTTCTCCCTCTCACTCCCCCTTCTCGTGTTCCCTCTCTGGCTGTGTTTCTCTCTGTCAAATAAATAAATAAAATCTTTAAAAATAAACCACTCAATCAAAAAAAATTAAAAAGAATACACTCGATTACTACAAGGAACAGACCAGGGTCATGAAACTGAGATAAGATATTCATACAGGGAGAGTGCAATATTTTGTTCGCAGGCTGAAATTTCATAGGAAGTTTGTAAAAAGAGCTTTGTGGGTAAGGAGCTGTGGATCCTATCTTGTTCTCTGGATGAGTAAAGCCACTGACTTCCATGTGATCTCAGGATGACATGGGCACAGACCTGAGCAGGACAATTTGTCTGGTAAATGTTTTTGTAGCCAAACTAGATTTGAGGTTCAGGTATACTTTCGGGAGGACATTGGCCTGAACAAATCTGAGCTTCATGTTAATGATGATAGTAACAGATGTCTTTTATTTTTTCATTTTTTGAGCACTTTACAAAGCATTATCCAACTTGATCATCAAAACAGTTCTGAGATAAGCTTGTTTGGTATTATAATTTATAATTTACAAATAAGGGATTTCAGGAAATTTAGAAAGTGTACAGCTCAACTGCTGCCTGGCTAAGACTCTATTACAGATCCTCTCAAACTAGGTGGCTCTTTTCCAGTACATTCTTGCTACTGAAAATGTGGTATTCAGACCATCAGTATTATCTGGGAGCATGCTAGAAATTCAGAATCTTCAGGCTCATCCCTGAGCTACTGAATCAGAATTTGCATTTTAATAAGATCCTCAGGTGATTTGTATGCACTTTATATTGTGAAAGGCATCTTATACATTATGCTATATTAGTCATCCAGAATATCTGGGCTTTGGGAATCTTAATGCGATTTTTTTGTGAATGAGGGTAAGTGAAGGCACGATCATAAGAGTAAGCTGCCCATCTATGAATCTTCTCAAAACATAATCAGATTTAAATATTGATCACACCAGTGATAAAGATAAATTCAGACAAATTCTCTTCCCTAAGGGGTCTGGACATAAGAGGACGGAGGAGGGCTCCTCTGTGCTGGGGTGCCCAGAGACCTAGAAAGGCTACAGGGATTGATTTCTGACCACAGCAGGGTTAGCTGAAAACTAGGAACTGTGGGGTCCTCCACTCAGGCCATTAGCTCCATTTTAAAGAAAAGAACTGAAAAAAACCCTAACTGGCTGTGTTGTCTCTAGTCTATGCAGAGGTACTATGAAGTCCTGATTTTTGTTCTAAATGAGATAAGAAATGGAAAATGCTTTATTAAAATGTGCTTAACAGAGTTGAGTTATTATTAGTTAATATTGTGTGATTTTTCTCATATGGAAAAAATTTCATAACCTCAGAATGTGTGGTGTGGTATTTCAAATTAAATATCAGAAATGACTGGGGCAGAAACATATAAGTCTAATACCAATAGGCTGTTCCTAGTTACAGATCATTATTCTTTATAGAACTAGAAAATCCTTAAAAGGTTGAGAGAAGGATCTGAAAATATTGCAAACACTCACAGGCATGCAAGGAACTTAACAATGCAAGATGAAATGTAAGTGAAATATCTTAATTCTTCTTCTTGCTTTTTCTACCGATTAACAATACCGAATCTTTCTGTTGACCTTTATTTTGTATCATCACTTGATCTGGCTCTTCCAATTCCCTACTGATTTCCATGGGGCAAATATTAACAGAGGTGATGAGTGCCATGGCAGAGATTTAAAGCCCTTCTTCCTCCTCTGCCTAATTTGCTCATGCTGCCCCAGCCAAGGGCCTTCCTTCTGTTGGAGGACTTCATGCTTTCCTGAGCCAAAGGAAAAGAAAACTATCTTTTTTCTTCATCATGAAACTCAAAAATGTATATAAAAAATTATAAGCCACAGATTCTTTCCAAATCTCCAGATAATTTTTTTATTTTTAAATGGAAATAGTTATTACTTAAAAAATTAAGTAAAACAAATTCAGTTTTTAAATATGTATGTCTCCTTTTTCTTTTTTTAAAGACTTCAGTATTTATTTCAGAGAGAGAGAGAGAGTAGGAGCAGGGAGAAGGACAAAGGAAAAGAGAGAATCAGACTCCCTAAGGAGCAGGTAGCCCAACCTGCAAGGGGCTGGATCCCAGGATCCTGGGATCATGACCTGAGGTGAAGGCAGATGCTTAACCAACTGAGGGCTGAGTGACCCAGCCACCAGTTCTCAATTTTTAAAGATCCGAGAGTCATCTTCAAATCATCACATTAGTCAATACATACTTTCACCTATCTTTCAGTTGTGGCTTACTTTTTTGGTTGAATTTGAAATGTCTTCCCTCATATTTTAAAATCTCTAAAAATTCATTTCTATCTTTAACCTAATCAAGATTTTATTTTTTTATACTTTGTCTTTTGGTTGCTTATTTTTTTTTTACTGAAGAATTGCTAGACTTTATCATATCAAGTTTAATTATTATCCTTTTCTTGTTTTACTTGGGTCTATTTATTTATTTATTTATTTGGTCAAGCTTCTAATCATTTCTCAATATAGTTTATTCTATTTTAAAAGTTTTGCCTCCTTATTTTTCCATTTCCAGTTTTTACAGCCTATATATCAACCATATTTATTACTTCCTCCTTATATTTACTCTTCTTGTTAAAAGCAAGCTTTTAGCAACTTAAATTGTTCTCATTTCAATTAAGTTTTGGATTGCTTCTAGTTTTAACTCATTTTTTTATCACCTTAAAAATTAAGCTAATTTTTTTTGGGGGGGGTGTTTTCATTCGTTTAATTTAACTCTAAATTTATAATGGTAGGCAGAGGGAGTGACTGTGAAAGTGTCATCTGGCCTAGAATCTAAGATCTGAACAAGAGAGCTTATAGCCGGACAAAACTCTCTCCACTTGTTTGTTTTTCCCTCCAATTATAAGCCCCTTGAAAGCAGTGGCCCACGCCCGTTTTGCTCTCATTGCATCTCTACCGCCTAGCTCATAGTGTGCACTTAAAAACCTACGAAGGGTAATAATGATTCATAAGGATTGTCTATTGACAAAAACAGCAATTTATTAGTGCTGTGTGTCAGACTTTCTCCTGAGAACTTTCCATGCATTGACTCAATCTTCCCAACAACCCTTCGCAATATCCCCCAATCTATACATGAGGACACAGAGACCCTGAGAGATATTAAGTGGCCTGCCCGTCACTGAGTTGGTAAATCGGTAGAGCCAAGACTTAGCCTTGTGATCTATTCCCAGACAAGGTCCCTTAAGAATCATTGTCCTGTATCTGGCAGGTCACATACCAACTGCTCAATAAGAGGCAGAGACCACATGGAAGATATCTCTAAACAGACCTTTATGCAGTCAGGACTGAACACACCAAAGGTATGTGGCTTCTCATAAATCAATTTGGGAAGCCTGGAACTTATCTAGAAAATTCAAGACCAACCAGCACTATTCTTAATTGCCCAAGCTGATTATTTTAAGCAGACTACCATCAGCCCCTCCCTTCCCTGAGGCAGTCCTTGTCATCCCATTCTATTACATTATCAATTTTAAATCAAACACTGCAGGTGGTGCCTGCTTTTCTCCATTGGCTCCTCTCAATTTGGCAAAGATTTATGGAGGTTGTATTTTAAAGAATCACATTTACCCACTGAGCTAATTTTCCTCTCAGGTAGAATTCCATCATTCTAGTCCTACGAGTAAAAAGTAACTAGAACTTAATCAACTCAACATAGAACTTCCTACATTTATTTATGTATATGTTGCTTTGTCTATTAGAATAACTCTCTGCTTCCATAGTTAAGCTGTTCACACAGAGTTGAGACTCAAGAATTGAAGAAAAATATTTTTATATATGCTTGATTTTATAGAATGTTGATTTAATAACATTGGTTTAAAACTAAACACTATTTGAACCCTACAAAGTCTTGTAGGTGTCAAAGGCTTCATAGCAGAGCCATCTGTCAATTATGCATTGATGACTCAGAAGCCATCTAGAATTTTTTGAACAAAAATTATCATATAGCACTGTGGTTTTCATATTTTTTAAAGATAAGTGCTTGAATATAACAAGGATAAATCTTACTGTAGATTTTTAAAATTAATACAGAACATATGAAGCTAATGCACAACAATGAAATAACATCTATTTTTCTAGTACTCTTGATTGGAGTGAACTTAACAAAAAGCTTGTTTAATTAAACCTTAACTACTTTTCCCTATATTCTGATTTGAAAATGTTAAGCCAATCACATGATCTTAAATACTAGAAAATGTTAAACCAATCATATATCTTAACTATTAATAATATTTTAAATGTATGACTTTCATGAAAGAACACTCACTTCAAATTAAATTTCCTTTCTGTCTAAACAAATCTATAAGGATGTAATTCTACTCAGGTTTATCTTTAGTCATCTGAGGATTGAGTAATAGAGAGATAGTAGTAAGAAGGTGGTTTTGAAGAAAGAAAGAGGAGGAGGAGAGAGACGAAGAGGAGGAAGAGAATGGGGGAGAAGAGAAAAGGAGAAAAAGAAGTTGTTTTGGAAGATGGGGTTTAAGGAAGGCCTTTTTCAGCCCAACTCTATGACATGAAGTAATGTTATTAGAACTTAAAAGTAAAAATGTTTCCTTTTGTGAAAAGGCATTCTACATATAAGTAGTATATTCTTGTGCTAGGGCTACCATAACAAAATACCACAGACTAGGTGACTTAAACAGTAGCGATTTATTTCCCTACAGTCTTGGAGGCTGGAAGTCTAAGATCAAGGTGTCAGTAGGTTTGTTTCTTTTTTGAGCCTCTCTCCTTGGCTTGCAAAAGGCTTCTCACTGTATCCTCCTGTGGCCTTTCTTCTGTACTCTAGAATCCCTGGTGCCTCTTCTTCTGCTTCTAAGGGCCTCAATCGTACTGGATTAAGGCCTTACCCTTATGACTGTCTTAATCACCTCTTAAAATGCCTCATCTCCATATACAGTCATATTTCAAGCAACTAGGGTTAGGGCTTCAATATATAAATTTTTCAGGGATCACAGTTCAGCCCATAACAGGGGGGTTTCAATAAATGCTTGCTAAATATTGAGGGAAACATGACTACCCACTAAGAAACCAAAATGATCCATGAGAGCTGCTTTTCAACATCATCCAATGAGGTGGTGGCAAATTGGATGTATTAATGTTCTTCTGGTTCTGAGGGTCCGTGTTGCCCCTTCCCAGTCATTCCCTTACCCAATCAAGTTTTTGTTTTTGTTTTTTAGAGAAAGAGAGAGCAAGAGTGCAAGCAGAGGACAGGGAAAGAGAAGAGCAGAGAAAGAGGGAGAGGGAATCCTAAACAGCCTCCACACCCAGCATGGAGCCCAAAATTAGACCTGAACTGAAATCAAGAGTTGGACACTTAACCAATTGAGCCACCCAGGCACCCCAATCAAGTTCTTCTTGATTAGATTATTATAATACTAGAACTGGTTACCCAGTTTTAGCTATGTCCCATACTTCCAAGAGACCGATCTTTCTAGAGCATAGTTCCAACATAACAAGCCCGAAAGCATTCAGTAATTCAGGCATTGCATGCTTCTGACTGTGGCCTTGCCAAGAACTCTACTAGGCATAGGAAATACGAGAGCTTTGCTTTCCAATTCTTCTATTGCCTACTAGATAAAAGTCTAAAATCCATAACGTGACATTCAGGGTCATTCAGTATTTAGAGCTTACACACCTTTCAGTGTCTCTTTCTTAAATTCCCTATTATTATATTCACATGGGACTATTTTTCATCTTCAAAATATAGTTTGCACTCTACAGCCAATATACCCTATACCCCCTCAGGCTTCCATCTGCTCCCTCACCTACACATCCTTCCATTCAACCTTTATCTCTACCATTTCACACTGTAGTGAGACTTTGTGGATCTATGGGAAAAGGATACGTTTTAACTGTTTCTACACTGAATGTCTGGGAGGCATGAGGAAGGAACCATTCAATGGAGACAGAGAAATGTGAAAGACAAGTATTATTTCTGAGGTTGGGGATGATGAGTTCAGTTTTGGAAACTGCATGAAAGTTCATTGCCTCTTATTTTTTTACTGCTAAAAATTTAGTGCCCTCAACAGTTTCTGCCACACAATAATAATCATTTGATTCAATAAGCATATGCTTGTTGACCTTGGTAAGCAAAGAAATGATGCTACCTCAGAAATCATAAAGAGCCAGTAAGGACCCATTTATTTAAAAGATACACAAATATGGGGCACCTGGGTGGCTCGGTTGGACTCTTTTTTTTTTTCTTTTTCTTAAAGATTTTATTTATTCACTTAACAGAAAAAATGAGAGAGAGAGAGAGAGAGAGCACAAGCAGGAGAACAGAAGAGGGAGAGTGAGAAGTGGACTCTCCACTGAGCAAGGAGCTGGATGCAGGACTTGATCCCAGCATGACCTGAGCCTAAGGCAGATGCTTAACCGAATGAGCCACCCAGGTGCCCCATAGCATCAGACTTTTGATTTCAGATCAGATCATGACCTCAGGGTTGTGACATCGAGCCCCACATCAAGCTGTTCAAGATTCTCTCTTTCTCCCTCTCGGTTTTCCGCTATTCTCTCTCTCTCTCTCCCCCACTATATAAATAAATAAATAAATAAATTAATTAATAAAACACAAATATAACAAAGTCCCATGAAAGGAATAATTTCACCCTTGAGGTTCATTATAATGGAAACTGAGTTGTAAATGCTAACAGGGGTTCGAACTAAGAAGACCAAATATGGCGGTATGTAAATTAAAAGAATTCTTAATCTGTTTTTTGGGTCAATTAGCATACAGCAGTCAAAGAATTTTGACTAAAAATTATGAAGCCTTAATTCTAGCTCTGTTGATCACCAGATTTGCAATTTTGGTTAAGTTACTAAACAGATCTCTTTAAATCTATATAAAATCTAGACATATAATCTTACCTCATGTGATTTTTGTTATGAAAAATCCAAATGAAATAAATATGGAAACACATTAAAAACTGAACATCTTGGAATGTTACATATAACCAAGAAGACAAAATAACAGTTCTGCTGAAGAAACTGCTTTTGATAAATTCAGGTAGAAAATACATAATTTATTTAAAACCATTTTCATTGGGAATTTGAGGGAATGGTAGTTTGATAATTAAGAGATATGATTACTTATTTACGTTGGTTCTTCTCTTGGTGGTGATGTTAAAATTGAAGGATTAAAGAAAATCAAATTTTCTTGGTTTATTCTCAAACCATCAACATTTTAAAGCTAGTTCTTTATGGATATTTATTTACTCATAAGAACTTGTTCTTCTGATAAAAGAGATTCCTGATTTAGAACACTGCACATTTTTGTAATGTCTCTGGGCACCTACTGCAAGGTATTAATCTAATTAATCAAATTAGATGTAACTGTTCCCTTACCTCTTTTGGGAGCCTTGTCATTCTTTCTGAAAGCTTAATAGTTTGAATCTACCTATTTTCATTATAGTCTTCTGAACCTACTAATTGTGCTAAAAATGGACTTAAGTTTTATTTCCACAAATGACTTAAAGTTTCTTCTAATATTTATTTGTATGGCTGGTAAGAATTTATCTCAGATGGATTAAGATTCAGATTGAGTTGCTTATATTCTGCCATTTTGAATAGAGAATGGACCAGGAATAATTCTGCAGGTGTGAACAGGTTCTAGTGACATTTCTCCAGTGAAGTTTCCCCTAAAACTCCTCTTCCCATACAAAACTGTTCACAATTGTAACAGCAGCCATTTGTGGACTCATAACATACGCGTGCTGGGCATGGACAGCTGTCTTGCTTGCCAAGTTACTTAAGCTTTTAAGGCTCGGTTTCCTCATGGGTTGAGCAAGGATAATAATAGTGTTTGTCTCATTTAGTGCTTTAAGAGCTTAAATGAAATAATTAATGTAAAGTTTTTGGTACAGTAAATATTGCTCGGTAAACAGCTCATAAATATACACCTTTGTAACAATTTTAACCCCACAAAACTGTGACAACTGACAGATGGGAATAACCTCATGTCCATAATCAGACCCTGGGTTGAATTAATTATGGTAACTCCAGATGACAGAAATGATATGCAGCTATTAAATATTCTGTTATAGAAGAATACATATGGACATGGGAAAGTACTCTAGATCCATTGTTAAGTGAAAAAGTAGGCTCCAGACTGCTCATGCAACATACTGGAAAAACATACACCAAGATGTGGCTCGTGGTTACCTTTGGATTGTCAGAGTTTTGTGTTATTATTTATTTTACTTTTGTGTTTTCCTGCTTTCTTCAATGTTTCTCATAGTGTTGTTTAAGAAAAAACACATAAGGAATATACAGCCCTTGTAACTCAGTATATCATCTTCCTATTATTAGACATCCACACAGTGACTGAATTGGCTATGCATATCACCCTTGGCTTATTACCATAGCAAGGGTTTGAGATTTTATAATATACACACAACTTGAGTATTTTATAATATACAGCTTGAGATTTTATAATATACACACAACTTCCCACTAAGTAGTGTGTATATTATAAAATACAAACCTACAGAACACAGACTATCATCCCCTTTAAATGGTCCAAGCTGCTCCCATTAGGAGGCTTGGGGGCCGTGCTGCCAGAAACAAACAAGCTCCACTTTGTCCTCAATCACTCTGTCGTCTGAATCACTTTGGTTCAGATACAGTTACACTTACCTATTCCAACTTTCTTCTCCCTTGCCTGTCTCCATTATAAAAGCTGAAACACGGGGCACCTGGGGGCTCAGTCATTAAGCATCTGCCTGCAGCTCAGGTCATGGTCTCGCAGTCCCGGGATCGAGCCCCGCATCAGGCTCCCTGCCTGGTGGGAAGCCTGCTTCTCCCTCTCTCACTCCCCCTGCTTGTGTTTTCTCTCTAGCTGTGTTTCTCTCTGTCAAATAAATAAATAAAATCTTTTAAAAGAGAAATAAAAAATAAAAACCTGAAACAAGTTATTACTCATATCTCTTGTCCTCTTTCCATTTGTGACTGTTGAGATGATCAAATTGGGGCGATGAAGCATTTACAAGTGTTTATGTTGTTTTTTCATGTGTGGGTGGATGAGTGTGCTTTCATGATAAAAATGACTGTTACAGCCCCACATCTCTTCCCTCCTACTTGCCTGAGAATGGGTACCATTGACCTACTGCAGTTAAGGCCATGAGCAAAAGGCCAAATAACTCCCCCAGATGCTAGTCCTGAAGTCATCGAGTCATTAATTCAATGCCAATAGAAACCTCCTACCGTCAGTTTTCTCATGAAGTAAGGAAAATATACTCCTGTTGGTTTAAGTTGTCAGCACACAGTTTTTCACGTATTGTAGCCCCCAAATATTTGTAATCAACACATTGTTCTTATCTCCTCCCACCGGGGAGTAGACACTACTGGGTTTCCTTTTTTAGTATTTTGTTAAAATCATGTTTTATTTCCTTTTTAATTAACCTGGATTTTCCTCACTGGCTTAATTCACTTCAAAGTAGTAAATGTAACCTGCAAAAGACTAATTATTTCCCACTTAGAGAGAAGGGGAAGTAGAGAGAGGAAGGGAGCATACATAATATTATGTATGAGGAAGAGGATGGTGGGTAGGTTTCTGGTAATAGTTCACACCTTTAGTGTTGTCTGATCCCATGACTCATTTCAAGAGATGTGCGCAGTGAGGCTGAATTCCATTGTGCTACTATCTTCTTGACATCTTAATGACCGAGGCTGGTAGTGATTATCTGACGCTTTGCTCCTAAGACTTTTCATTTTCTCTATTAAAGATAAATCAGTGTAGAAATGGCCTTCACTTATTGGGTTCACCCTCTTCCTTGACTCAGAAAATAAGTCCTAACTTTTTTTTTTCATTTCAGGTATGTATAAATAAGGTTATAAGCCTATAAAACAGATTTCTGAGTGACTATATTATCCCTTCCATTGCAGAAGCCAGGAAACTGGAATCATTACCGAAAACTTTTGCCTTCAGGTAATTATCCATGTGAACACAGACTGAATTTTCTGAAACAATAATCTGGTCACATCACCCAGATCGCAATGCATCAGTGCCTTCTCAGTACTGTGGTGTGGGATAATTAGGCCCTCCCTAATTTTATCCTTCGGTTCTCAGTAAGTCTCATCTTCTGCTATACGCTTCTTCAAACTGGGATCTTCATAATCTGGCACTATGGGTCAAAGAAAGCACATTATTTTAAATTTCTATAACTCCAGGTAGAATTATTCCTCTGCCAATCTTCTAGGTTAAGTCCTATACATGTTTTGAAACTCAGATTAATCCACATTGGAAAGGAAAATATAAAATTATCTCTATTTTCATATGTCATTATTTTGTGTATAGAAAACATGAAAGAATCAACCAAATACCGTCCACAGTTAATAAATGAGTCAGCAAGAACCCACTATACAAGGCCAGTATACAAAATTCAGTGGTATTTGTCTGTAGTAGCAATGAAAAATCCAAGAATGAAATTAAGAGAATAATTTCATTTACAGGATAAATATACTCTTTACAAAAGGAATATCATGTTTAGAAATAGGTTCAACAAAAGAAGTGAAAGACTTGTACACTGAAAACTGTAAAATGTTGTTGGAAGAAATTAAAGATCTAAATGACTGAAATGATACTCCATATTTATGGAGTGGAAGACATGACTTTCAAGATGGTAATACCTCCTAATTGATCTGCAGATTCAGTGCAATCCCTGTCAAAATCCTGACTGGCTTTTTTATACATATTGACCAGCATCTCATAAAATTGAAATGAAAATGTGAAGAATCCAAAATATCTTTAAAAAATCCTAAAAGATAAAAGCAAGTTGGAAGACTTACATTTCTGGATTTTAAAACTTGGTGAAGCTATGGAAATCAAGGTTGTGTGGAATTGGCTGGAGGACAGGCATATAGGTAGATGGAATAGAAGTCGGGGTTCAGAAAAAGCTTCATACACCTAGTTCAGCTGTTTTTTCACAAGGAGGCCAAAATAATTCAATGGGAAAAGAACAATTTTTTCACAAATGATCTTGGGATGACTGGATTTATACATACAGAAGAATGAATTTGGACCTGTAACTCACATCCTATGGCAAAATTAACTCAAAAGCCTAAATGTCTGACTTAAAATGATAAAATTCTTAAAAGAAAATATAGGGTTAAGTTTCTTACATATAACCTTGGGTTGGGTTTTTTACATAACACCTAAAGCACAAACAAAAAATAGATAAATAAAATTAAAAATAAATAAATTGAACACCATTAAAAAAAAAAAAAAAGAAAGAAAAAGAAAAGAAAAGATGGCCCATGAAATGGGAGAATAGTTTTGCAGATCATATATTTGGTAAGAATCTAGCATCCAGAATGTATAAGAACTCTTATATTTCAACAATTAAAAGACAAACTAATTGTAAAAATGGAAAAGGGATTTGAATAGATATTTGCCCAAAGGAAGCACATAGTCTGTGTGCAGATGAAGAGATGCTCAGGATCATTAATTATTAGGGAAATGCATATGAAAGTCACAATAAGGTATTATTTAAATCCTCTAGTATAGCTATAATCAAAAAGATGGACAATAATGATTGTTAGGGAAGATGTAGAGGTACCAGAACCCTCATTTCTACTTCTGGAAATGTGAAATGATGTAGCCACTTAGGGAAACAAAGTTCCTCAAAAAGTTAAACAGAGTTACCATATGGCCCAACAATACCAATCCTTGGTGCATATCCAAGGGAACTGAAGCCATATGTTCTCACAAAAACTTGTACATGAATGTTCATAGCATCTTTAGTCATAGTAGTCAAAAAGTGTAAACCATCAAAGTGCCCATCAGCTGATAAGTGGGTAAACAAATTGTGTTAAATTCATACAATGAAATATCATCTAGCTATGAAAAGGAAGTACCGATACATGGTACAACATGGATGGATCTTGAAAATATCATGCCAACTGAAAGAAGCCAGATGTAAAATGCCACATATTGTACGAGCCTATTTATGTGCAATGTCCAGAATAAGCAAGTCCATAAAGACAGAAAGTAGATTAGTGGTAACCAGGAGCTGAGGGGAAGGGAGAATGGGGAGTAACTGCTAATGGGTATGGGGTTTCATTTGAGGGTAATGAAAATGCTCTGGAGTGAGGTAGTGGTGACGATTGCTCAATCTTTGGTTATAAACCAAACCCACTGAACTGTACATTTTAAAATAGTGAGATTTACGGTATGAAAATTAAATTAGTTGAAAAGGAAACTCAACGTATCCACTAATTTCTCTACACAAACCTTTCTAACTCCTAAGCCTGCTTCCAGAGCTTCTTCCCCAAGTGCTCCCCCGCAGCTTACAATTACAAGCAATTTAGCGGAGTGGTCACCGGCTGGGCTGTAGGAACAGTGCCTTTCTTAAAATTTCTCTCTAGCTGAGTGAGTCTGGCCAAGTTACTTAATTTCGCTGAGCCTCAATTTCCTCATCTGTAAAATGGTGATAATAATAATATACTTAGCTCATAAGGTTGTTGTGAAGATTATCCGAATTTGTTCTTTTCAGAATACTCTGAACAATACCAGGCATTCAATATGTACTTAATAAATTCACTATTATTCATAAGAAAATAGTATTATTGTCAGCTATGTTTCTTCAGCATTGTACCATACTTTCTATCACTATAGGCACTTAGGTATTTGTTGTTTCCAAATGACTGGCCTCAGGGTCTAATTGGAGTCACATCATGCTCTTCAAGAGTTCGAATGCAGTCTAGTAATAACATCTTTTGCCAAATAGTACAGAGATGGTCAATATGGTGACCAACCTATCCGGTTGGATGACATACCCAGAATGTTGCAATATGCTTCTTAAGAAATGCATTTGCCTATGTGACTATAGAAAGAAAGAAGCTTGCTTTTTTACCAGCGTTTTTGGGAACTATCAGAAAGCTCTGAGAGATAATAAAACCCTGAGAAAGTCCTAGACTTTTTAAATCCCTGAAAGACTGCTTATACATCCTTGCAGTGTCAGAATCTAGGGAGAAAGAAATTCTATGATAATTTGTATTCCCTATCCTATCGTTATCTTTCTTCAAATGACTATTTACTCATCAGTTTATAATCTTTGAGCATGACATAAATTTTTTGAAGAGCCAACAAATATTGCTTATTCTCCACATGGATATTTCTCTTATATGCCCCAGGAAAGAAAATATGATACTCAGATGAGTTCAGTTTGTTGTCCTATATACCATCTCTTGCAACTGAGTCATTGCAATGCCTTTTGAAGTTCTCCTTCAGATCTACCCCCAGCAGGAGTGCAAAGCAAAATGAGAAAATGGCTCATTACTTATTTTTAAGGAGGATGAGTTCCAGAAAGAAAATTAAAACCATGAAAATATTTGCTTTGAAGTATATGTTTTTAAATTGGGCAAAAAGAAACAAAGGAGAAATTTTTATTTATGTAAGCTTTACAAACAGCAGACCAAAAATATATCAATTATTATGACAAATTAATTTTCTTTCTGCAGAATGAATAACATGACTATATCATCTGTAGGTTTTTCTAAAATAGCATTTCACTAAAATTAGCTGCAAGCCATTCAGGGAAAGAAACTTTCTTCTTTGTCCAATAAAGGATTTGGTGTTGTTTAATGTAGACTAAAAAAGAAAAAAAACATACATACATATATTTCTATATATGTAGGTGGGCACACAATACAAACATATAGGATTTGAGACACAATAGCATTTAATCTACTAAGCAGTGAGGAAGTAAATATTTTATGAATTTAGATGTAATATTTAGAACAAAATTGTCATTGCCAATGTTTCTCTAATCTTGTCTTCTTTACACAGAAGCATGATAAAGTGTTTCCCCTCAGTTTTACATGGCAAAGAATGAATGAGATTGAATTACTTAAATGCAAGAAGAAAAATTCTCTGGGCACACTGGCATTGGAAATCAAACTGAATTTTTAAATTTCCCCTTTTGGATTCTTTTATCATATAATTGGATAAGGAGAAGAAATGTTGTTATGCTCCCAAATAAATACCCTTGAGTTCATTCCTGAGAGAGAGAGTTTAGGGGGAAGGATGAATGAGTTCAATTTTCAATGTCCCCCTGGCCCTACCATCCATCAAGTTTCTTTGTGGTCAGGCCACAATCAGCTCTGTCCATCTCTGCTCAGAATCACCTCTCTGATAAAATGTTCTCTGCACTCCCTCAAGGCTCTTTTGATTATGCCTGCCCCACAGATGACTCTTCTCTGACCTCCACTAACATTTCCTGTCTACATGTCCCCAGAGTGGCTTTTTAGGGGTGTTTATCTTTTTGTGGTTGTCATGGTACCTCTTGGTTCATCCCATAAAATTGTCATGATGTTGCCTGTTTCTCTCATGAGAGTTTCAGTAGATTTATCCACTATAGAAAATATGTATGTGGTTTCTGTGTGAAACCAAAGCAGGCAGGAAATAGTATTATAAAATAGAAGAGAGAACACAGTGGGGAAGGGAAAATGAATTTTCCATGAATAGATGAGTTCAAAAGATTTTAGAAGTTCAATTTAATTGGTAGCCCTTAGCATCCACTCAAAAAATCAGAAATAACAGTACTTATAATCACAGCATGTTCTGGATGCAGTTTATGTTAGCAAAATGGAAATCTAGTTTAAAATTCCTCTTTGCAGCCCTAACTCTTAGGGCAAAATTTTGCTCACAGAAAGCATGGCTGTTCAGTTATCAAAGCCTTTTGTTCTGAGTCTTAACTGTCCTATAGCAATGGTTAGGCTAAATCCATAATGGACTAACCTTTTTCTAATATTGTTTAATATGATTATCTTCTCCAATGTCCTAAGTTAAACTGTTTTTGCTTAGTCCCAGTCATTTTTTATTTTCCTTTCCTTCTCTTCTTTTTTCTTTTCCTTTTTATTGGGTAGGTTCTAGGAAAGAGTTCTTCTGCCATTGAACATCTCATATTTATCATTTATATTTATTGAAGGACTCCTGCTTCAGCTTTTTTCCCTAGAGGGTGCATATCTGTAGTTTTTAAAATTTCTCTTCATCATTTAAAGAAATATCCATTGAACACCTTCTGTGCCAGACTGTGCCTTGCCTTAGAATACAGTGGTACGTAAGACCAGTCCTGGTCCTGCCTTCATGAAGCTCATGGTCTAGTAGGAACAAATGACTTCTTTACATTAATGTTTATAAAACCATATGTGAAACAATGCCCTGTAAGAAAGGACATAAGAGTTTCTTAGAAAGAAAAAGAATGATATGAACCAGGATTGGGATATGGGAGAAGGTTTAAGGACAGCCTATAATAGATAGCTCAGGGCTGAGGAGGTTATATTTGAAACATAAATCTGATCAAACCCCATTTTTAACCCAAATTTAACTTAATGCTTTCAGTGGTTTCCCATTGCTCTTGAGATAACAATCATATTCTTTTATTGCTAAAGTTCTCTTATACCAGCTGGCCTTCTTTTATATGGCAATTTCTCTAACATTCTTTAAAATTACTGGATGCTCTATCTATCCTCCTGACACAGGCATAGCACCTGCTCTTAATTATCCCTGGAATGATCTACTTTCAAATCAGTACGCAGCTTGTTCCTTCTTTCTATTTACGTCTTCTTCCTTAAAGGGGTTAGTGAGAGTCTATTCTATAGCAGGGCATAGGGAAGAAAAGGGGGGGGCGGGTTTCCCAGTGCAGTGTGAGCACATTCCAAATAAGTTGAAATTTGAACTTTGTCCCTGATAACTTTTGAGATATAGGACTTAGAGATGATCTATAATCACTCTCAATCTGTTTTCAACCAGAAATAGTGGCCATTTTGTAGGTTTTTGGTGATAATTTGAGATGGTGTTTGGAAAATACCAGTACAATGCTTAGCATATAAGAGATGCTAAATAAATGTTGTTGTTGTTAATGGTTTGGGAGTTGATTTTTGTTATTATTTGAGAGTTGTGAGAAAGTTAACCAACGGTAGTTAACTTTCTTTATCTTTAACCAACTAAGACAGAAACCAAAGTTAGATACCAATTTTTTAAAGAACTTCCCCAGGTGGGACTTTTGTGAGCATGAAGAAACACTGGCTTTCACTTGAAATCGCTGAAAACATTTCATAATATTAATTCAAAATGTTAACTGCTTCTTGTATGTCCCGTAGAAAATAACACAGTCTTATAAACAATTATCTTCCATGAACCAAATAGATTTGTCTCAGAATGAGCTGATCTTTGTTAATTTGGGCATTCCTTTTCCTCGACTAGTTGCTTCTGGAGGACAGAAACAATGTTTTACTCTATTTTCCCCTGAGAACCTAGCATAGTATATGTAGTAGAAACAACTCAGAAATATCTTATGGTTGTATAAAAAAAAATGCTTTATTGTAGAATTCCATCTTTGCCTTCTGTTAGGCAAAAGAAAACTTGCAGTGCCCAGTGAAGAAATTTGGGTGTTCTCTGCTCATCAAATTGTCTGCCTAAATTCAAGAAATCTTTTTTTTTTTTATTTTTTTTTTTAAAGATTTTATTTATTTGACAGAGAGAAACACAGCCAGAGAAGGAACACAAGCAGGGGGAGTGAGAGAGGGAGAAGCAGGCTTCCCACCGAGCAGGGAGCCCGATGTGGGGATGTGGGACTCGATCCCGGGTCTCCGGGATCATGACCTGAGCCGAAGGCAGTCGCTTAACCAACTGAGCCACCCAGGCGCCCCTAAATTCAAGCAATCTTGCACGAATTATAAGCATTATTCTTCAAGAAAGCACAGTTAATGTGTGATTCTGCAATGAAAAAAAAAAAAAACTGTTTTAGCCAGTCAACTCACTTGGGTAAAATCTAATAAATGACAGGTCTGTCAAAAAGACTACCATGTGGAACCCTTTTAACATAGCCAGTAGGCCTACACCCCTCCCATCCCCCCACCCTCCTCACCCCTGGGCTAATATTCACTGCCACAGCTCTAATTGTCTGCCGGTAATCCTTTTTAGATTTGTTTTCCTTTTTTCCCCCAAGAAAGCAAGAAAGACCTCTGGCATTATTAAAGGCAGAAGTACTGAAACACTTCAGCGCAAGTTTTCTTCTTTGTGAATTATTTATGTTAGGTTGAATTATAAAGTTTCAGAGCTGAAAGGGATGCTAAGCAAACTCATCTCCACTGTTGCCTCCAGATAGGACTACTCTGCTAACCCATCAAACAGATGGGGTGCTAATCCAACAGAAGCTTCCTCTGTAAATTGTCCCAGGGCTTCATAACTTCTTTACTGGGAAGACATTCGTCATCTTACTTATTTTTTGTCCTCTAAATCTACTCTTTATTTTAAGTACATATAAAGAACACTTCATGTGTTTGGTAGTAATTGGTTTCTCTGATATTAAAGAATGTATGGCTGCCAGATAATAGAGGTAGATGTCCATTTTCCTTTTTTCCCTTTCAAAAAATTTTTGAAGGGGGGGTGGATTTTCAGGATATTTCCTCTGAGAATATGAAAAGCATCTCTGTAATCCTGAAGGCTCCATTGGCTCTCTCTGCCTTCCTTCAATTTTCAACATAGATTTATTGAATTCTTTTTATGGATTCCAGATGCTGTACTAGGTACTGGGAATTCAGCGGTAAACAAGACAGCCATGTTCCCTGCCCTCCTGAAGCTGGTGGTCTAGCCAGAGTAGTCTCTCTCTTCCTCCTTTTCTTTCTTCTAGTCTCTCTTCCACTCACTTGAATCTTCTTCCATTGTATTTTATGGATTAGAATTGGAGAAGGTAGTCTTTTACCCAAAATTCACTCTGCATCAAAATCATAGACTATACAACTGGGTCCAGACTCAATCCAAAAAACCACAAGGGGAGTCTGAACAGTTGGGAAAACTGTGAGAAAAAAAGGTCAATGGAAAGTAGGTCAAGTTTAATAAGGTATGATCTGGAGTGCAGGTATTATAGGCTAATGCTCTTTTCTGCCAAGGTTCTAACATACAAATTCACTCAGACAAGTCGTCCAGGTGCAAAGGTCCAGTGGTAGGAGGAACCATTCTCTTTTCCATCTACTCTGCTTTTTACTCTATTTCAGAGAATGATCAAGAAATTTAAGGTCATCAGGGTTAAGAGCAGGGTAGATGTGAGAGAAAAAAATTATGATAGTATTAAAAATAACAGTAACAGGTGTATCACATTTTATAATTTGACAGCCTTACTCCATGTGCTTTAAGAGAGAGGAGCCAAGCAGTCCTGAATGTGGACCCAATAGACATTTGTTCCTGGAGAGTAGGGTCTCCCGCATACTCATTTGTAATGCAGGCACAGAACTAATGTGGCAGACATACAATAGATGCTTGTGAATGAAAGAATTTCTTGCTCTGTTGCCTCAGGTTCATTGTCCATTGAAGAATCCCTGCTCTTTCCTTACTCTCATTTCTCAATATATAAAAAAATAACAATATGATGAGGTGCCTGGGTGACTCAGTCATTAAGCGTCTACCTTGCGCTCAGGTCATGATCCTGGAGACCCCGGATCGAGCCCCACATTGGGCTTCCTGCTCGGCGGGAAGCCTGCTTCTCCCTCTCTCACTCCCCCTGCCTGTGTTCCCTCTCTGGCTGTGTTTCTCTCTGTGAAATAAATAAATAAAATCTTTTAAAAATAGGAATATGAATATGTATGTCTTAGCATTGTTTAGAAGTTCAAATGAGAGGGCGCCCCGGGGGCTCAGTGGGTTAAAGCCTCGGCCTTCAGCTCAGGTCATGATCTCAGGGTCCTGCCTCTCTGCCTATTTGTGATCTCTGTCGAATAAATAAATAAAATCTTCAAAAAAAAAAAAAAAAGAAGTTCAAATGAGAAAGCACCTTGAACATGAGAGATGCTCAGTGACTATTCCTTAAAGCATTATCATTATCCCTGGCTTCATTCCTCCAACACCAGATTTTAGTGGAATTGGCCTCAGAAACTCAATTTCGAGTTTGCACAGCACTCTACCTATGCAGTAAAGGATAATCTTCCCTTTTAGGACCTTGCTTTGATGTCTGAAGAGGAACCACTCTCTACATATTTCTATCACAGAAATGTGTATTAAAGGACCTTCGGCTATTTTAAATAAAGAAGTTATAAAAAATGAAAAGTACAGTATCATTTTGCCATTCTTAACTAATTAAATTATTTCAGAATGCAATTTTCATGCACTGAAATTTATAATATCAAATTATATCCAATTATATACAATTTCCAAGAGATGTGAGGGAGAAATCTTTTTGAATGTTCTAATTTACCAAAGCTATTCAGTTTTGAAACTATTCATTTTATATGATTTTTAAATTCTGGTGAGCTAAATGACATACCAGACTATTCCTGGGCAGTCTTAAAATAGCGATTAGAAAAAAAAAATCAATTTTCATTGTATGTGTGGGCTAATATTTTTGAAATTATTAAGATTTGGATAATAATATTAATAAGAATTTTGTAGTACAGAACTTCTCAGCTTGAAATGCTTTCATTTCTATCTTTACACAATCCTGTCTCTTAAGAACATTCTTTGAAAAGGATAACTTAGCATAGGCTGAAAATCATGAAAAGGCATATTTGTGGAATTATGAAATTCAAAATGGCTGGGGCAAAGGACCCCTGGAGAACAGCAAGGTGTGCTCCACAATTCGGTCTGGTAGATTTTTTTTTTTTTTAAAGATTTTATTTATTTGACAGAGGGAAACACAGCCAGAGAGGGAACACAAGCAGGGGGAATGAGAGAGGGAGAAGCAGGCTTCCTGCTAAGCAGGGAGCCCGATGTGGGACTTGATCCCGGGTCTCCAGGATCATGACCTGAGCCGAAGGCAGTTGCTTAACCAACTGAGCCACCCAGGCGCCCCAAGG
Organism: Spilogale gracilis; assembly: GCA_004023965.1. Classification (NCBI taxonomy): domain Eukaryota; kingdom Metazoa; phylum Chordata; class Mammalia; order Carnivora; family Mephitidae; genus Spilogale; species Spilogale gracilis. Next base: position 11,303 of record PITA01018924.1, on the reverse strand, counting down.
TTTGGTAGATTTTGATGAACATAAATGATATATGGAAGACCCAGGTCTTACTTTCTGTGGAAAATGGAGAGTTAGCAAGACTAAAAATGACTTTAAAAGGATAATCTTTGCAGCAGGGTGGAGGATGAATTTGAATAAGAAAAGTCATGGAAACAAGAATACTAGACAAGAGGTTCTTTCCACAGACAAGGCAAGAGTAGACGAAAAGTTGGACAAAGCTATTGGTACTTGAGAATATAGAAAGATACCAGATTCAAGAGGTGTTCCTGAGGCAAAATGGACAAGACTGGTGGGAGAAGAATGTAAGGTAACATCACGTTTTAAAAGCATGAAAGGCATGGTTGATGAGAGTGCTGTTGAGAACATGGAGAAGGATAAAGAGAAGGTTGTTTTAGCCACCATTTTAAACCAACTTTGCAATTTTTGAGCCAAAAGAGATAGAGTATGAATTTATGATGACCAGCATTTAAATGTTTAGATTTCTATAGTGTTTTAAATTGTTCATAAAAAAAATTTCTTATTAGAGCCACACAATAATCATGTGAAATAGGTAGCTATGTAGGAAACAAATACTCAAAGAGGTAAACGTATTCGGCAAGGTCACCTGATAGTAACTGGAACACTATTTGTTTACTATATGATGTTCCTTTTTATATAATGCAGCTAGTGAAATAGAGAAGTTATATTTAGAAATAAAACTACTTAGAATTCTAACACTTAGGAAATATTTGAATGCTTGATATTTATTATTTGATCTTAGAAAGTGGAATTGCAGGATTGAAATCATAAAAACGGTGATTAGAAGCAAATTCGGTTGCCAACTTCACAATATTCTGTGTTTGTATGGTTCTATGTGAAAAATGTTACACTTTTGAAATAAAAGCAATAATGAATTTCTAGAAACAACTGCCAATAAGCCCATTTGGTTGATGTTAACAAGTTTAATATTAATGAATGGTTATCTCTACAATATTTGGTCATGGGAGTTTTTGCTGGGAGCCGCCCAGTCTTGCAAGCTGACGGAGTCACCGTGGGGAAGATGGCCGTCTGAGCACAGCTCCTGCCTCGTGGGAAAACTCACTGACTTCCGTAAGTCTCAGTGAGAAGGTAGCAGTACAAGCACAGCTCCTGCCGCCAGAAAATAACCTCACCAGGCCTGATGTGGTCACAGCGAGGACAGGGCAGTCTGAGCCTCCCTCCTGCGGATGAAGGGTAACTGGCATCTCGTCTTTCTACTGATTGGTCTTTATCGTAAAAGTAAAGCACAATATTCTTGTTCTAAGCCAAACCGAAACCCCTTGCAGTCTTTAGATCTATTCAAGAGAGTGTACTTTTTGCACTTTCCCTTTAATCTCCTGTGGATTTGTGGGGAGATTGTTGGGGCTTTTGAATGGTCAAATGAATGGTTAAATATAAAAATAATAAGGTCTTAGTAAGAGCCTTGCCCTGCATACAGAGGATCTATAAATAAAGTCCTCCCTGATGCTTACGGACCCAGTCACCAAGAAGAGGCTTGTACAAGTGCTTTTACTTTTGCAAATTAAGTTACACTTCTCTTTGGGATGATGAATGTGCCAGATAGACTGACTCCTGGCCGGTTTGTTAATAACTTAGCTTAAACTATAATTTTGTATGTAACTAACTCACCTGAGCCTTTTAATTACTTTGTTATTTCCTTTCTTTTCTCTAAGACCTGCTTAAAAACACCACATGATTAATCTAACTCACTGACTTCCATAAGTCAAGTGAAAAGTCATATATTTTAAATACCATTCTGAGGATGCCAAGGGGGAGTTTGCCTGGAAACAAGATGTAAGAAATTATAAAAAGCCTTACTGATCAAACCTATCCCCGTTTTGGTTGAGGGACGTAAATTATAGACATGTACACCTGCAAAAATATTTTTCACTAATCAATGCACTGCATTCTCTAAAATCATCTGCTGTAAAAGATTTTTTCCTTTAGACTATAACCTGTTGCCTATAAATAAAGACCCTGAAAGCTGGTGAGACTGAAATGCCTAGCAGGTGATCGAAAAGAATCTTCAAGGCTCTCTCATTATTCATTCGCCGACACCGTCCTTCCTTCAGGGACTCCTGGTTCAGCTGGAGCTGGACTCCAGCAACTTTTGATATCTTTTTAGGCTAAGAGTTAGATTATCAATAAATAGACACCAGAATCCCAAAGACAATTACCATTGCCTCCCCTGAGTCATCATGAATAGTTCTGCTAATAAGTTTATCTATCCTTTGACATAGTTTATATAGAAAGTACATATTCAATATTATCTGTTTGAAAAGGACATACTAAAAAAACACATTCCACTTCCTTACTTTTCAACTATTAGGATAATGGTCTGTTAATTTTGAATTATTAAATTGAATTTTATGGCAAACCTCAACAAGATTTAATCAAAATGAAGTCTTTTGCAATAACCTTGTTCTGATACATAATTAATTTTTCCTGGAATATTGGACTATACATCTAGATAATATTCTGATATTCTCCAAAACTTCCCCCCTGGCATCCTCAGAATGGTATTTGAAATGTACGACTTTTCACTTGACAGTAGTAAGATAATTTAGTTAGTAATACTGAAGAGATCCTTATGAGTGAACACACTAGAGTTCTCAATAATCCAGGTTAGTTGTCTATAATATTGATTATCTGCAAATAATCTGTCTTTTAAGCACAATTGTTATGTACACACCAGATGTCTTAATTCCAAGTGGTAATTTTAAGGAACAGATGAATACTGGGGGTACATAGGGAAGTTAGAGTAAACATTTCTTCTAGAGATGAGTGATGATATATAAAATCACTGCCCTAGGCATCCTGTCTCATATACAATTGCGTTTTCTTTTAGAGGAAATTTGGTTTTATAACATAGCTAGAAGAATCTATTTGTTCAATTGACTTAATGATAATTTGGGTTATTTCTAATCTAGAGAAGAATACTTTCTCCTTTCTTATCTTACATTCCATCAGAAATATACTAACAAAATAGTCAATTCCTGTTTAGGACACTTCAAACTATTTAATAATCTACGTTTAACATAGGCCACACCTAGGATGTCATTTCTGATTCAAGAGTTCTTCTTTCTGTGCAAGGACAGATGACACCTCTGGAAATGAGTTTTAGCCACTTTTGTTCCACTGAGAGGCTCAACCTGGAATCAACAAGGTGGAGACAACCATCTCATGTTATTCTATCTCACTGATTTTCACAGAAGACTGTATGGTTGTTTAGAGGGAGGGAGTGGGCAGAAATATGTTCTAGGGAGTGTAGATAGTAAGTATTAAAAAAATCAACTTTTTTGATTTTCTTTGCATATCTTCCCCTTCAGAAACCATTTTCCCATTGAAAAAGAAGCAAATAAATTTCTTGCCCATTCCAGAAACTTACTATGGTATATGACCCTGAGGTGTAAAGTCCTCTGGAATGTAAAATACAGGGACAATATCAAATATTATTCTACAACTGGATGCAAAGTCAATTTTTAATTTATTAATTTCAACAAAATTAATAAGGGATATAACTAATTTCTCAATAAATCATCAAGAATGATTTTTACAATGAATCACAAGGTGATTTTTGGCAAATAAATTGGAAGGAATTCAAAGAATCGTGACATAAAAAAAATTCATTCCTTTCCAAATTAGTTGATACACCTTAAAGGGGCCATCAAAAGCTAGACTCTGGCTGATCTCAAACTCACCTGCTTACTTATTTGGGGGACCATGGGCAGTTTATCACCTTCTCTATGCCTAAGTTTTAAATTTTAATAGCCAACACTAATAGCTAGGTACTTCAGATTTATTTAATTCATTTAACTCTCATAATAACTCTGTGGGTTTGGTAATGTTATTATCTCATTTTACATAAAGACATCGAAGTTCAGGGAGATCAAAATAGTAAGTGTAGGTGTAAGTCTTTTAAAATTATAAAATTTAAAAATTGTACAAAAGGAGCCAAAAGAATACTACTTACTTTATGGAGCTACATAGTAAGGATCAAATGAGTTAAATAAAACAGCAACCATTTGCACTCATACTTAGTACTCAAAACATGATATGAGTTGAAGTCACATTACTATTTATGAGCAAAATTTTCAGTACCTACATCCATAAAAATATGAAGTAGGACTATGATTGACAATGAGTCCTTTCTTATTAGGGTAATTAATACAAGTTTTCCATGGAAATATGAACCAAGAGATAGTACTTTGAGAAAATTTTGTTCTTTTGTTTTAATTACATTTAAAATTTGAAATAAATTATTTTAATCAATACTATTAATGCGTTAATCAGCTAAACTGAGAATTAAATTTTTTTTGAATCCCTGTGGTCACAGAAAATTGTTTACAAAATGAAATCGCATTTCATATACATATATTTCTTGCAGAAAAATATACAGCATGGTGAATAACAGGCTTTCAACTATAAAAATATATATATATATTGTATTTAGATAAATGTCTCTAGAAAAAGTGAAGAAAAAGGATAAACATTTCTACCTCTTAAGAAAAATTATGGTGCATGAGAGGTATCAATTTGTCATAGTAGTTAGATTCAATCATACATTTTAAAGAGGGATGAAACACATCATATTTTAAAATATCTATACTTGCAGTGTGCTGGGAATTATAACATCCAGAACTATGGTAATTAAAGTTATGATAAAAACATCCAGACTTCAATTTAAAATGTACAGGACTGTACATGATTGCTCAAAATTATTTTAGGGCATGTGAGAAAATAAAAGAATACTGGTGAAAAACAGTAGACCCACATTGGCCTTAGTTTAGTGACTGCTATTAGTTTTGGGACCTTGGTAAATTTATTTAAATGTCTCTGAATTTCAAGTTCTTTATCTGTAAAAATGGTATTATCAAATAATTATGAGAATTTATGAAAATTAAATTTATGAAAATTTATGAAAATTAAATAGAAATACATTTATTTCTATTTCTATAATTTACAAAAATTAAATAGAAATACATTTATTTCTATTTCTATAATTTATGAAAATTAAATAGAAATACATGGAAAATTTCTTAAACAGTCTAAAGTACTCTATTATAAACATTCAGAATAACCAAGAAAACAACTTAGAAATGTTTCTTGCAAGATTTGTAGAGCCCATGGTGTAGAATTCTTTCAAATGTGTTAACTGTTCTTTAAAAATAAAGCTTATAGAATTTATTTGACAAGTTTCATTCTCTAGATGTAAAAAAGATAAGCTACATCTGACAAACTTAAGAAAGGCTATATAGTTTTTCATGGTCCATAGTTGAATTTGTATATATATATATATATATATATATATATATATATATATATATATATATTATATATATATATTTTAGTGTGAATGCAAAGTAAGAAGATGGATTTTGTCTGTGGATTAAAACTGGCTTTTTAGACAATTTCAAAAGGATAATTTATCAAAATATTCTATCAGTGTCATTCTCTGTCAAAATCAGAGAACAGTTTCTCAAGGTTATTTCATTTAAGGCCAAGAATCATTTGCATGTATAAATCCTGGTGTGTTTGCTAAAAATTTGTCTTTACCTACAGTCACAAGTTGCATTTGTATTTTCTCATCTACTCGCAAGAGAAAACACCCCCAGTCATACCTGGCACAAAGTTAACACCATGAGCAGGCCAGCCACATGGTGATATTTGAAATAAATGTGAAGTTCACTCAAGGAGCCCAACTGTTGTATCAGCTTGTGAATTACCACACCACTTCTATCATTTCCTTGTCATTTTCTCCTGTTTGGGAAATGGGAAATGGGATATTTGCAGTGGGTATTGAATCACCAATATCCTCTGCAAGGCATGTTGTTCTACATTCTTCATTAAATAGATGCATCAAAAAAACCCCACAGATACTCAGTTCTTCATGTGTAAGAGCAACTCTAAATTGGCTTTAGGGATGGACCTTCTCAGAATAGCAATTGGAACGCAGCAAAAGATTACATGCCAGGCAACCACTGGTGTATGATTTAGCATTAGCTTTCAGCTTCATGTGGACCATGGTGACGAAACCAAATAAGGGTTTATTTCAATAAAACACAGTTTAGAAGTAGGCCGTTCAGTTTAAGACTTCTAATTTTGGTTATCGTGTTAATCTGTGGCTGCTACACCTCCAGACATTCCAGAAGGGAATGGTTGAAGGACAAAAAGTGAGTGCCAACCGAGTCTGTTCCTCCTCCTTTTTAAACAGGAAAACAATAGTGCATCTGAAAATTCTGCGCAGCAGACCAGCAGACTATCCCTTTTCACTCACTGTTTGCCATTGTGTCCTAAGACCATCTCTAATGGCAAGAGCCTGCAAGGATGGCATGGTTTCTCTAGGCACATTGCTGCCCCAATTAAAAGTGATTTTCTGCTAGTGAGGAAGAAAAGGGAATGGATTGAAGCACTGTCTAGCCCTGTGTGACTCACTCAGCCTTAACACTGCATTTAAAAAAAAAAAATTCCTTTCAAAGTTCACAGATGCACTGAATTAAGCTCCAATAGAGTCAATCTATTTGTAGTTTTGTGTTGTCTTGTACTCACCTGCATGTTCCTCAAGATCAAAGATTGTGTCTTGTGTTCATGGTGCAACTCCTAGTACACAGCGGGTGCTTAACCCTTGATATATTCTTTTCTCATATTAGGTTTTGATCATTTGACTCTAAGGATATTAAAGTGCCCGAGACATTGCTAATGAGTTTTGAGTATGTATGTTTTGAATTATTGGGGCATTTAATGCTAATGACTAGGTACACAGTCTTGAAGCTTTTGTACTTTGAGTCTAATTACCTTGATTTGACTGAAAGTATGAGACAGCCCATGTTATGTTTTCATACTTGTTCTAGGTCAATGCTTCAGTTTGGACCACCTGCATGCCATTGTTAACTCCCAGAAGTGCCTCGGGGTAGTAAAATCAGGTAGAAGTGCTCTGAATGGTTATACCAAGTATCTGAGTACAAATTTCATGTCAGACAAACTTTGAGATGCCTATGATTTATTCTAAATATTAATTTATATGATTATGTAGTCAGACAATCCTTTAGTTCCATTGCCTCCTTAGATAGTTCATTTAATTAAAGTTTATTATATTGAAAAGTGATACTTTTTTTTCTCTTGCCACTTTTTTTTCAGCCTATACCCCATGTGTCCTAGCATAATCCTGGCACATAGTGGATCAAAGTAAGTGTTGAATCAATGAATGACCATAGGCCATTTTCCAAGCCTCTATACTAAAGTTTCCTCATTAGTAAAGAGATGTGTAAATATATCTCATATAAGGGAAATGCCTAGCCTAAAGAAAGGTACTGTTTTTGGGTTAGAGTCATGGATCTGCATCCCAACTCTACCTCTTATCATCTCGTAGAAACTTCAGAATTAATTTTTTTAATTAATGCATACATTCATTCCACTGCATGACAGGGGTCATTCTAGACATTGGAAATATGCATGTGGAAAAAAAGGAGTTATTTTCTGGTAGCTCACAGTCTAGTGTGAGAGATAGAGAATATATATGATAAATGCTTTAAGTCTTTCCTTTACCTCTCAGCTGGGTTAATAATTTCTGCTTTTCAGCATTATTGCATAGATTTGGTCCATGAGTATCCATACCTACTATACTTGAAGATGTTCATATCCCAGAACAGTGCTGGCCAAAGGCAGTCACTCAGCACTACTTTTCCTTCTCTTGTCATTTTTTCTTTGAGAAGGAAGCTATGCCTACTGTTAAATTTGATCTATAAGGAAGATCTAGGGACCATTTGGGAATCCATTGTACTTCTAGTCTTTCTCCTCCAGAGTTCCTCATCAGAACCACAGAATACAAAAACTAACTTGAATGACTGTTTTCTCAGTTCATCCTAGATTAGAACAGTACTAGTACCCTGTTAGATACATAGAAGAGAGAATAATTTATTATGCTTGTGTGGAAGTTCCAAAGACACCCCCAGTTTTGGTGATTCACTGGGAGGACACAGGATTCAGCAAATAGTTGTACTCATGGCTATGATATATCACAATAAAAGCATACAAAACACAATTAACAAAGGGGAAATACACTTTAGGCAAAGTCCAGAAGAAACCAGGTGCAAGCATCGAGGAGCCCTCTCCCAAAGGAATTATATGGGACACACTTAGTTTCCCCAGCAATGAGCTGTGATCATGTATTGAATTGCCATCTACTGGGAAAGCTCATTAAAGACACAACTCCCAGGGATTCTTTTGGGAGCAGGTCACGTAGATGCTAGTTTCAGATATACCAAGAATTCAGACTCTAGAAGGAAATGAGGTCTTTGCCACAAACCATAATGTTTGTACAGCTTAGGAAGAGTGAACCATTCTTAGCAGTTGAGAACAAAGGGAACTCTTCCTACAGCCAAGTTCCCAGACACCAGACAAGGCTCAACTCTGTAGGAGGCCTTCCTAGGGGAGAGTAGTAGTCTTAGGACTGTATGTTAACTTTTCTTTACAAAGCACCTAAGGGTGTTCTTTTTTTTTTTTTTTTTTTTTTTTTTTTATAAGAAAGGCCTGGCCTTTTGGGTTCTTTGCAGTGCTTTATAAAGAAAGGGAAGCTTGAGAGGTGAGGAGTATAGAAGAATAAAGGAAGAATACAATGGGATTCTGTCTCCCCTCCCCTCTTTGGGTTTGAAGGCAAGGAAAGCCTGGACAATGGATAGGTTAATAACATCATCTGCTTGTTTTCCTTTTTGATTTTGCTGCTCATCACAAAGGGAACAGAGGTGATTTTAAACCAATATACTTTGCAAGACAACTTCAGCTGCATTCATGAAAGACCTCATATATTGTGTTCTGTGTATTACACGTTTTAGAGCATTTGATCTAAAAGGCATCCTCTGCAGAACCATTGGGGAAAGTGAGAAATCCATTTATAAAGTTTCTTTCTTAAGTCTTTTGTTCTGCAAACTCAGAGTTTAGGGCTTTGAGATGTTTTTAAAGTAAGGCACAGCCATGGGGCATTTAAAGTTTTTGTAGCTGAGTTTCTACAGGAATCAATCCAACATACTGAACTACCTGGAAATTACTGAACTTAGAATAGCTTCTCCTAGATTTCTTGTTATGGCATGAAATGTATGCTTTCAGCTCAACTCTCCTGCTGAAATAATGTAGCATTTGGCCACTGGGAATAATTGCATAGCCAAAAATAAATCCTTACACCTTTCTAAACAAAGCAAGAAAATATAAAATCAACAATTAGCGTCAAAAATGCAATCTTATTGCATTTTTCTTAAGATATTCTTGCTCGTTTTATTTTGGGACTGTGGCTAGATGGCCTTTATCCAAGAAAGTGACTGATTATTTTAGAGAACAGACAAGGAGGAAAAAATGTGTGGGAATAAAATATTTAAATTGCTGTTTTCTTTGCAGCTGTGGTAGTGCCTGTAAGTGGTGGGACTACAATATTTAGAATTTTAAGCTATTTATCCCTACCTTAAATATTTTGAGGACCATAATGTTTATTTGTAGCCCTTTGAAATATGACAGGTGGTTAAAACTAAAAAGATTTTTCCTTGATGCAATATTAATCCCTTCATGGAGTAGCATTTTTAATGAAAGAAAAAAGTGAAAGCAATACTATTTCTTGCTAGCAATTTGACTTCTGGAGGAGGATTTGAGACTGAATTCGAGCTGTTTGTTTTCAGTATTTATTACAGTTTAAATTAAAATGTGTGGGATTTAGCCAGAATGTCCTAATATCAGTTGTATATAGCTGAGCACTGCTGGTGCCATAAAACATGCCATAACCACAGTTATGGTTATCTATATTTTAAAAGGGCATTTTTACAGCTGAAAAAAATATAACAGCATATATTTTTAAACTATTATTCTAAGCAGTGTGATATTAAAACATCTATTGTTTCTAGGGCTTTTTAATAATTGAAAATGTGATTTATTTACAAGGGAATAACTCAGTTCTAAAGGGAACAACAGAAAAAAATATTAAAGCAAAAACTAAGAATTGTGTGTGTGTGTGTGTGTAATTGGACACAAAGAAGAATCATAAGTCATCAAATGTGTTCAAAGAAATGTATTACTTTCAGCATGTGCTCTCATTAATGGCTGTTTGGTGTCACATTTTTTTTTTTAAAGCATGAGTAGAATCCATTTTATTTTATTTTTTTATTTTTAAAGATTTTATTTTATTTATTTGACAGAGAGAAACACAGCAAGAGAGGGATCACAAGCAGGGGGAGTTAGAGAGGGAGAAGCAGGCTTCCCGCTGAGCAGGGAGACCGATGTGGGGCTCGATCCCGGGTCTCCAGGATCATGACCTGAGCTGAAGGCAGTCACCTAACCAACTGAGCCACCCAGGCGCCCCTGGTGTCACATTTAAAACTATGTAAAACATGGGGCATCTGGTGGCTCCGTCGTTAAGCGTCAGTCTTTGGCTCAAGACATGATCCCAGGTCCTGGGATCGAGCCCCGCTTTGGCTCCCTGGTCAGTGGGAGGCCTGCTTCTCCCTCTCCCACTCCTCCTGCTTGTGTTCCCTCTCTTGCTATCTCTCTCTCTCTGCATAACATCTCTTAGGAGCTGCCCAATATTTGAGAAGTAAATAGATATTCCACACAGATTTTCTTAGCTGATGCTCCTAAGGAAGCTCTCATAATTCAAAACTCCTTAGTGCGGGGGCGCCTGGGGGGCTCAGTTGGTTAAGCGACTGCCTTCGGCTCAGGTCATGATCCTGGAGACCCAGGATCGAGCCCCACATCGGTCTCCCTGCTCAGCGGGAAGTCTGCTTCTCCCTCTCTCAGTCCCTCTGCTTGTGTTCCCCTCTCTAGCTGTGTTTCTTTCTGTTAAATAAATAAATAAAATCTTTAAAAAAACAAAAACAAAAGCAAAACTCTTTAATGTGGTTTCTGAAAAATTTTTTCATCCAGAATCACCCAATAGTCCCCCTTCCCCTCCAGTTACAGCTACAAACATTCCATATGTCAGCCATACCCTCCTAGTCACTGCTTGCTAGTCCCTTGTACCAACATCGTCACCAGCGTGTCTGATAGTATTTAGTTAGGTGTGTCTACAGTGTACATGACATTGTTTTTTTTTTTTTTTTTTTTTTATGTGTTCTCTACATCATAGATTTTAATAAAACCTTTTGGGACATGAAAAGGCCAAACAGGGGTTCAATCTGAAGGCACTGGTCCCACCATAGATAGCAGAAAATATCTGAGGAATAAAAGGGGAGAAGCACTGGAAGGGGTATGGGTTCAAGGAAAAAGCCTTGGTTTGGTAAAAATGAGGAAATCAGGTTTCTGGTTACTAT
>PITA01018923.1:0-39044 GCA_004023965.1 Spilogale gracilis | reverse complement strand
CAAAGCGGCTGTACCAGTTTACATTCCCACCAACAGTGTAAGAGGGTTCCCCTTTCTCCGCAGCCTCTCCAACACTTGTTGTTTTCTGTCTTGTTAATTTTGGCCATTCTGACTGGTGTAAGGTGGTATCTTAGAGTGGTTTTGATTTGAATTTCCCTGATAGCTAGTGACGCTGAACATTTTTTCATGTGTCTGTTGGGAGGCTTCCTATTTCTTTACCTTTGTTCATATCCTTGACCATGCCTTGAATATTCTCCCCATTTCTGCTTATTGAAATTCTAGTCAACCTTCTATATCCAGGATAACATGATGCTTCTTAGTCACCTTACCTCAAACTCCTATCTTCTAAATTCTAACAACACTGACTGTACTTCTAATTTGATACTTAAGATTTCCCGCCTTGCATTCTTAGCTGTTTTCTCAGGTAAATATATTTACTTCTTCCTGCACTGACAATTCCTTAAGCTACAAACCACATCTCTGTGCAAGTAAGGGGCTAATTAAGATTCTCTGACCTAATTTTTTACCCTAATGCCAACTAGGCTTAATAAATATATGTTGATGAGTTATATGTTTTATGCATTAGGCTTCAAGCTACACATTTCGGTATGAAAGAGATCTAAAACTTTGGGTCACATTCAAGGGTTTCATTGCCATCACACTTATGATGGCAAAAAAAAAAAATGGAAACAACTAAGTGTCCATTAGCAAAGTGATGGATAAATGACTCTTATATGTATATGTTGAAACTGAATGTAGACAGTGAAATAGATCTACATATTCATCATAGATAAATCTAAAAAAATAATATTCAATGAAAAGAGCAAGTTTTTGAACTATAGTATAACCTACTATATATTTTTAAAACACAGATAATATATTCTATTCATAGATTCACAAATAAAAATGCTGTAAAAATATATATTTATATTCATCAGCTGAAAGATGAGAATGGTCAAAGGGTCTTTAAAATGTTTTCTGTAATTTTTACTGTATTAAATGAAGTAAACACAAGTGGTTGTTATATTGTTCTTTACCATTTTCTGTATTTTTAAAGCTTCTCAATATGAAAAGAAACAAACAAAAAGATACCATCTGGCCCAGACCTCTGTCTTCTGGGTGTCACGCTATTATTCTTTCTATTGTATGAATATAAAGATCAAGGGAAGGGGGAGGGCCTGGGGCTGTACTGAGGCTAGGGCACAGCTTGGGAATTGCTGCTGATAAAAGTTCACTAAAACCTTTTAATCAGCTAGTATTCTTAGCTATTTTCCTGTAAGTGAAAAGTGAGGCAGGGGGTGAGAACAAGAGGGGGAAAGAAACCTTTCCTGTTGCCTGGTTATAACAGATTACTGTATGTTGTTTTTAAACCTCTATAAAGAGTATCTCATTCTTTGTACCACTTTTGAATTGATACTGTTTCCTTTCTGTGTCCTACACATTGTAATAAATAATAACAAGAGCTAACAGTTTTCAAGAGCTTACTATGTGCTAGGCATTTTGCTAACACTTTACATAGAGCTTTGTCACATATGGATGCTTCTAGCTTCAGGTATCATAAAACTCTGTCCCAATGGAATTAAACAACAAGGAAATGTGTATTCTGTCTCCTCCTAGAAGAAAAACAAGACTCAACAGCCTTCAGGACTGGTTTGTGTAGAAGCTTATCATTATCAGCCAACTCCTAAAGTGCCTTTGGTCTTTCTGTCCTACTGTTTGCAGGTGCCATAAGAAAAATACCATAGAGTTTGGTCTGTGTGCTTTTTTTTTGGGGGGGGGGGGTCTGTGTGCTTCTATATTTGCATCCAGTAGGAGAGACACAAGTTGACTCAAGCCTGCAGATTCCTAAGAAATCACCGTTGATGCAATGGGTTCTGTAAATTGTTTAGACTGAAGCAGCTGGGGTAGAATGGATGCTAGGAAGAGGACACCATGCCCACCACAGTGGTCTAGGTTACATGGCTGGTAAGCAGCATGCCCTCCACAACTATACTGCACTGCCTTCCAGTTCTTGTAGTACTCATGAGTTTCCCAGGATGTGAACTGGGATGTCAGCCACATGGTCCTCCTACCATGTGAACCCTGAAGCGATGGTCAGTAAGTGGCCATCTCCTGGCCTCTGCACTTCCCTTCCTTCACCTCCTGATCCCCTTTTCCTTTTCACCACACTAACACCATCTTTTCTGCTCTGGAGGCTCCTTTCACTGCAAGCTTGGCTGTAAGTGACAGACTTACCACCTCTTTGTCTAACCTGCTGTCTTTGGGAAGTCAGTCCCTAAAGCGGTTTTGCTACTATTAATCTTTTTAAAAACAAATTATAGGAATAAATAGAGACTAAAAACAATAAAAACAAGCTTGGGAAATTTACAAAGACTCCAGAATCTAACAGTTCTCTTAGTCATCAAGCAGGATCACATCCCAGAGAGTCAGCCAGAAAGCCTATACCAGAGGAAGGGTGGAATGCCTCCTGAGGATTGGGTCTCCCAGTCTTGGGAGGTACATTTCAGGGTTCATCCTCAAGGTCACCTCCTCAAGGGGACATCCTCAAAGCACACACTGGATATCTCTGTCATCCTTCAAGGTACCTTCCTTAGAAGTACTCCCTCATCTGCAGAAGTCCAGATTTCCTGGACAGGGTCACTGGTCCCCACCAAGATTCTAGAGCCCCCAATCAGGTACATGGGTCAGACTCAGCTGGTCTTCTTCATAAGCAACGTGAACAAGTGAGGATGTGTGTATGAATATGCAGACAAATCATCTGCTCCATGGATCTTGTTACAATGCAGATTCTTGTGTGCCTGGATAGCTCAGTCAGTAAGCATCTACCTTTGGCTCAGGTCATGATCCCAGGGTCCTGGGATTGAGCCCCATATCAGCTCCCTGCTTAGTGAGGAGTCTGCTTTTGCCTCTGCCCACCTCCTTCGTACTCTCTCCTTGGCACGTGCGCGCACGCTCTCTCTCTCTCTGTCTTAAATAAATGAATGCTATCTTTAAACACACACACACACAACAAAAACACAGATTCTGATTCATTACGTCGGGGGTAGGAACTCCAAATTCTTCATTTCTAATAAGCTCCAAGAGGTACTGATGCCACCAGTGAAGGTTCCACACTGGAAAGGGTGAGGGTATAGACAAGGCTACTGTTGGCAGAAGATCAGCCTCCCCAGTGTGGACACCACTGGGTTGGGGGCTCAGGGCCAAGGAATTGGAGTGTCCTAGGAGTCTGATAAATAGAAAAGCCATTCATTTTGGCCTGACTTGATGTTTGGTCACCACAGGCTGCCAGAAAAATGAAATCTACTCAAAGCTCTGCAAGACCAGTCACAAAGGGTACAAGCTAGAGAATGACAGATTTCCTCTCAACACAAAAGCTAGCTCTAATAGCACTGAGCTTCTTGGGCCTGAGTGCAGCCAGCCAGAGTAAAAAAGATGCTTCCTGAGGGTGGAAGGGAAGGGAAGACTGCATCAGAGGGAATTGTACTGGCTGTTCTTAAGGTTCCCCTTCAGCCCTGAGATCGTATCAATCATAATTCAAGGAGAGAAAATGGTGATGAGTCAGAAGCTTCTTGCCTTCTCATCAACCTCCCATTCGGTCAGATTTTTCAAAGTGATTTGTGTGTGAGACCCAGCTTGCCAATCTAGGCCCATTTCTTTTGTATTTGTATTACTGTCACCAAATAAAGCCCTGCCTCCTTCTCTGAAGGGTCACAATGGGTTAATATCATCAATAAACCTGCAGTTGGTACAAGAGACATAATTAACTCCATGCTCTGGTGATCTGCCAACACATATTTCTCTCCCTCTAACCTTCTTGCTTTTCCACAAGTCTTAAAAATCTGACTTTGGCCTATAAAAGCTAAAAAACGCATAGGATTTGGCTCTGAAAATATCTTACTCTTATGCAATTTAAATTTGGTATCGTTTTTAAATGATAAGCCAATACAGATACTGGAGGTAGGAAAGCACCCTGTGCTGATGCCAGCCCCCAGGTCATCTGTCCTTTCTTCTGACAGTCCAGCTTTCTCAAATGCTTTCTGTCTCAGCAAAAGTCAGATATGAAAAGTCAGAGAGCTCAGAAACACAAATGAAGCCACAGCAACAGAGGCAGGAGGGGGACTCTGTCAGAAAAGCAATGCAAAAAGCAAAGAGTGCAAGTAAAAGCATGAAAGAAAGGGTATGATTTGTAATCAGGAGCAAGTTCTAATGCCTGCCTTCCCCTTTTGGATACTTCACAGTATTTTTAATATACCAGTGACAGAAGAGCTTGGTGAGGAGGGACATCTTTCATCTCTGATCCTCTCCTTGACAACAAAAATAGGGTGAGTACATTTGCATAACAGAAGAAAGGGACAGATTGCCAGTCCAGACGGACCTGCAGGACACCTGTCAGCAATATTAAAAAGCAGGATAATCTCACAAAATGTGAAATGTTTTATGTACTTGTCCTGAAATAGTTGATAGGAAGACTACAGTGGAAAGAAATAAAATGTGGGCCACATCCCGTCTACAAACCCTCATTTTATGAATGACTTCAGGATCCCAGAAAAGCCCTATTTCTCTGTCTTTTTTCCCTCATGGCAAGTACCTTTAGGTTGCAAGCTCCTCTTAGGGAGCACAGAGAATAATGGAGTTACTGGCACTCAGGAGTAATTTTCTTGGCTTCCCACCCCACCTGAGCCAGGGCACCTCCCCAGATCCCCTTCCACTTGCCTAGTGATCCTTACCCACTCCACATACCCCCACCACAGTGGGAACATCCTGTCCCACTCCCAGAGCTCAGGGACAGGTGTTCCTATTCTCAAGTCACACTCAGACCACATAAAAACGTTTTTTTCAGTAGACAGAACTGAAATAGTGAAGTTAAAAGAGCACCTCAAGTTCAGGCCCTCTAGATGTCAAAAAAGATATTCATGGCTGCCTGTGTTGTACATTATTTGTTTAAAAATGCAATCGCGGTAAACAAACCAATTTGGGAACACGTCTCTATGGGTCCATTTCACCACAGAAAGGTAAAGTTGTGTCTCTCCCAAAGCCTCTATGATCTGAAGGAAACAGAGCAGGGAGATGGCGAAGTGGCAGGGGGTTATTTGGGCATGGGCAAGCAGAAAACTGCCTTAACCTTTTGCTGTGTTTTATTAGCTGTGGTCCATGGCCCTGGCTGCTGAGCAGAAAGACAATGGGTTTGGGATTAAATTTCCTATACCCACACTCAGAGAGGGGACAGTCCACTACCCACCAAGGATGTCTTGAGCTACAGACAAAGAATTAGAAAGACAGTGGCAGAACTTGGAGGTAGGGGATGCGGAGAAGTGTGTAGGAGTCAGGAGCTGTAAAAGGGATACCCCCAAGTGAATGGCAACAGAGATCATTCCCCTGCCAGATTCAGCAGCTCTAGATAGGCAGTCAGAAGAAGGAGATGAAGCCTGAAGAGCCTAAGCCGGTGAAGTACGAGCTGCCCAGAACGGCCTGCCTGTGACTCAGGGTGGAATTTTCCTCCCAATGAAAATAGGTTGAGGTTTTTACTGTTATGGTCACTCACACTGATCTTCTATTGTTCTCTCTCTCTCTCTTTCACGTGCACGCACACACACACAAGTATAATAATTTAGGACATACTAGACTAAGTCCCCCAAGATAGAGCTGCCAAACATAAGCAGCATAAGCCTCTTGATTGAAAGAAGGGAATGGTAACATTTATCCTGTTGCCGTATCTCTATAGCTCCCTAACTTCTGGGAGCATAGAAATCATCATAGAAATCTGAGTCCACCTCAGAGATCCTGATTCAAAGGGTCTAAAACCATTTGTACTATCACAGTATTCAGCATTACTCTCTGTATAAAACAGAGAAGACTGTGTATGCAAGGTTTCTCTATGCAAAAAACAAAAAAAAAAGTATTCAGAAACACAGAGCTCCAGCATGCACCCATTGTCAAGAGATACTCAGATATTACCTGGCCACCAGGGATTAGATATTCGCATTAGGTCAGTATGAAGTGATATTTCAAGTTGGAGGTCATGTTTTTGGACCTAAGGGATCACCACTTTGGGCGGCTTGGGTGGTGCATTGCTACAGGTGGTGGAGAAGAATCAGTCTCTGGCCATCTGGAGCAGTGTTCTCTCAAGGGCACCTGCAGGTGAGGTCTAATTATTGACTGTTGAGATTTGCATGGGCCAACCTCAGGGTTGAAAAAAGGTCTCATTTCTTTCAAAGAAAGCAGCATGTGAGCCTCTACACAACAAATATTTTGGAAATTAATGGACCTTTATCACCGTTAGGCAGGTGTTTCAAATCAGTTTTCCATTCTCAAAAGAATGAGTCCAGAGGGACTTTACATTCCACTGTAACCACTGGTCTCTCAAATATTCTCTAGAACAGTGATATCCAATTGAAATATAACATAGGATGAGCTAGGCATGTAACTTAAAATTTCATGTAGGTCATATAAAGAAAGTAAAAAGAAATGAAATTAATCTTAATAAATTTTACTTAACCCAAAGTATCTAAATTATCGTTTCAACACATAATCAATATTTTAAAAATTACCCATGAAATACTTTACATGTTTTGTACTACATCTTCAAAATACAGTATTTTACATTTAAAGCACATCTCAATTCAAACTAGCCACATTTAAGTGCCCAGCCACCACAAGTGGCTGGTGGCTGTGGTGTTGGACAGCACTGACACGGACTACAGGCCAACCTGGGACAGAGAGGGAGCTGAGACACTATTCACACCAGTGAGGAGCAGGTGTGGAAAAAGAGAAATGAAGTCGGGTTGATATGGGCCCCATACCCAATCCATATAGAAGTTCTGTTGGTTCTCCCTTCAGAATATATCCAGACCTGTCTCTTCTCACCACTTCTGCTGCTGCAATCCTGGTCCAAGCCACCACTCTCCTGGATCACTTTTTACTAGTCTACCTGTTCCACCTTTTCTCCCGATAGTCCCTTCCCAAAACAGCACCATATTAATATTATTAAAGCAGAAGTTAGATTATGTAACTTCTCAAACTTTTTAGTGACTGTTCAAAGTTCTTGTAATGAATCACCAGATCCTATGTGGTCTGCCTCCTCCCCCCCAGTTACCTCTTCATCTGTTTACTCTCCCCTTTGTTTTCTCTGCTCCATTCCTACTGCCCTCTTTGCTGTTCATCAAGTGATCCCTAACCCAACCATTTTAAGAGCACAGTTCTCTCTGCTGTAAATGTTCTTCCCCCAGATATAAGATATCTGCAAGGTTATTCCTTTGCCTGCTTCAGATTTTTGATCAACTAACACCTTCTCTTTGACATCTGCCCTATATAATAATGCAAACTGCCTCCTTTTCTCAGTCTTGCTCCTCTCCTCCACAGGGGAAGTCCACTTTACTGTGCTCCACTATGTGATATATTCATGTTATGTTTATTATTTGTTTCTGCCACCGCCCACCCTCTCCCCCCAACCCATATACACAGCACACAGGCAGGAACCTTTACCTGTTTTGTTCATTGCTATATCTGCAATGGCGGGAAGGAATAGTGCCTGGCATACAATAGGTATTAATTATTTGTTGAGCAAATGAATGAATGAATAAGGGTGGAGGCTTCCTGCACTTCGTTCCTGTATCTCAGCACTTTGTTAGTGGAGGGGGCTCTGTCCCACCCTCCCCAACCACCTGCCTCATCTTCTCACTAAATCGCAAAGATCTGAGAAGGAATATCTAGGATTAGTCAGTCATCCTCACTGAACCAATTCTTCCCTTGGAGCAATGATTCTTTAATGGCTTTTTCTTTTTTGTCTTTTAATTATAGACTCCCTTGTGAAGCTGACGGCAGCTATGAATGTTCTCTCTCTCTAATAACCACAAAAACACAATTTCATATATAATTTCAGGAGGAGTTCATAGGCCTCTGAACCCCCCCCCCCCCCGGTTAACAGCTGGGACCTCATGTAAGCATTCCTGCACCAGAGGTTCACCGACATGCAGTTTTCCTATCTGTCTTTGAAATCAAATCTTTCTGCTCTTCCAAAAATAGAAACCATGTCCAGGAAGAAATTATGGAGCTCTATAGCCAGAAGCAAACTTGAAATGGTGATATAGTTCATCTTCCCACCTTCAGACAGCATTGGACTGCCTATTCATTCTAGGAAAACTTCAATTCCCTGGGGTAGGCAGGTCAATATCTCATATACAAAAGTGCTATTGTTTTAGATTAACCTGCCCTCTCTGCTCAGAACTCCTGAGAAAACAAAAAAAATCAAACACTTGTCTTAAAAATATATTAGGATGCCCCTGTTCCCTCTCCTGATTCCCTTCAAGCAAAATAAACAACTCTTTGGCCTCTTATCCAAGCCAGTATTTACTGAAAATGCTTTTGCTCAGGAAGGCTACAGCCCAAGTCACAGCCAGCCTAAGGAAGTCCAAAGACCCAAAGGAGAAGACTGAAGGAAAAAGAGATACCCTGTGCTCCCTTCAGAGCTTCAGTGGAGAGTCACGTCTTCCAGGCAACTCTTCTCCTTTGCCTAGAAGTGTGGCATGATCACATCACTGAGAAAGATACAAAGCAGAGGGCTCTTTATCCTCTCTTTACAGATGTGGCTGCCAGATTCAGAGGACTGGCCCCAATCTTAGTTTGGGAACCATTAATGTGTTTTAACCTCAGTCAATCAAGGTAAGTCAAATTACCAATCAGATGGTAATCTTCAAACAAGCCTTTGGTCAATGGAATGAGATGAAAGCTAAGTTTGCAATACTTTGAATTTCAGCTTTTCACTGATGATAACCTGAAAGCTTTAAAAATGCTTTACAAAATAAATTCACAGAACTCCTTTTCCTGAAGCATGACTCAGTCAGGGAATAGTAAAACTCCCTGGCCCAACACTGAAAATGCGTTAGAATTCTTGAAATAAAATCAAAGTGTGACAGTCTGTGTCTGCCCAAAGCAAACTATTCATTAGGCAATAAAAAGCAGGCTAAGCTAGAATAAAACACAGAGTTTATATCAGAGCCTGATCAGAAGGTCTGGACTGAAATCGTTCCATCAATATTTTTTGTTGGGATTGCAGTTTATTTAGAAGACACTGCCAAGAGGCACTGATAAATTATGACATTTCCTAAGGAAAAGAATTGTATAATCAATGAAACAGAAGAAAAACACTGTAAATTCCCTGAAGAACTTAGAGAATGAATGGAAATATGACTGTTCATACTTGTCTTTCTTTTGTCACCTGAGGCTAACTAGAGGCTCATGGAAAGGTGGGGTTTCAGAAAACTTGGGATATAAGCTAGCTGCACAGTCCCCTTCCCCTGTGCTGTGCCCATTAAGTATAGATACATATTACCTCATAAACAGCTCAAGTGGAGGCTGCTTGAGGCTCATTCATTCCCTGAACTAACAACACTCTACTGATGGCATGTTGACTACCTCCCAGAGGCCAAATTCCACTCAAAGTGCAGCTATAACTGAATATGGTTCATACTTTTCTGGACCAAAACTATTGAGGAATGAGGTGAGCATGAAGAATCCAAACAATCCTTTAGCTTAATCCTGAGTTTAATAACTCAGCCAAGCAAAAATTACCAAATACTCTATCTTCCCTCATCATCTGTCTTTAATTTCTCAAGGCAAGAAGGTATTGACCAAGTACAATTGGTGACAGATTTGTGTATTTGCAGCCTTTTTGTTTTTGTATTATTCATACTAACTGCTTTTATTTTATGATGGAATGAAGAAAAAACTATGAAAGACTTGAGAAAATATCATTCAATGATTTGTAAAGATTTTTAGAAGGAGATTTTCTGACTCCTGGGGAAATAATTTCTGTATTCCTTTACATTACTCTAAAGGGCCCCTAATGAGCCACAACTACCAAAGCAAGTCTGGCAAATTTTGAGAGCTATCCACTCTGGGCTGAATTATGACAGAGTAACTCAGACAGAGGCAGAAAAATCTGGACATGCGTGTGGCATTCAAAAAATTTTAAAGGACTCATCCATCCTCAGGGATGAGGCCCTGTGGAATAGATTCAAGTTACTACATGGATCACATCATTAAAAAAATACTGGGGGAGGCCTTTTAAGAGACTCACCAATTGGGACATGTCTTTGTACAGGTGCTACACTGGCCTGGAACAAATGCTCAGAATCCAGACTGAAGACTTTCTGGACAAAAAAAAACTTTTCCTCTACCCTCTTAGGTTCTGTGTTTAGAGGTCTGTGAATTAAACTAACAGAAGACAGGTCACCAAAGAAAAGGTGTACGATTTTTACAGTATTTTAAGTGCACGGGAGTTCAGGAAAAAAAGTGGCTAAACTTCTCCATTTTAACAAAGGAATGTGAGGAAGTGAATAGAAAATATTTGGGGGGAATTAATGGAAGATAAGAGTTATTTTATGTCTGTTTACACAAATTTTCTTGGTGTTGACTTTCTGTCTCCAGTGATAAGAGTGCTCTTTGCTTCTTGGTACAGTGGTAGGAATGGGTGAGGAAACACCAACACAAAGGGAAATTTGTACCCTTCTTTTAGGCAGAAAAGAAAAAGGTAGATCTTCCTGCACCTGTTGGTATTTAACTGCTTTCAGCTCAAAATAACCCTTATATCAAATTGGCGTATTTGCGGGTGGCATACAGTGACCTCCTTCAAAATCATCCTTCAGGCTATAAATAGGTAAAAGTTAAATCCCTCTCATAAACTATCTTTTGCTTATGGGTGGAGGGATAAAATCATTTTGTTACTAAGGGGGAATAAGAGTAGATAAAAAAAATTAGAGTTTGTTCCCTCCCTTAGCAGTACTCACAAAAGTCTCTACTCCAGAGACGCTGGAAAAGAGAAATTGACTGTTAATAACCAACCTCATTCCTTCAACGAGCTAATTAAAGAAATATGGGCTTTGGGGAAACCACATCGTTTTTGATGGGAAGGACCGGTCTCTGGAGAACTGCTGGGAATCCCACCTCTTAGAACATACCTGCTGACTACTTGAAATAGAAATCTGAAGGGGAAGGCTTGGGGCTTGTGCACAGGCTTTTCCTCAGCTTTTGGAGGTTTGTCTACAAATGTGTCTGACCTCCTCCTATCACACATAAGTGGGACCCTGAAGAATTATCCTTGAGGCTATAGGGTAAAGTGGTTTTTTGGTTTAGAGAATGTTAAGGATCCTTACTTAAGAAAAAGGTAAGAGTGCCTGGGTGGTTCATTTGGTAAGCATCTGCCTGTGACTCAGGCCATGATCCCAGGGCTTCCTGCTCAGCAGGGGGCTTGCTTCTCCCTCTGCCCCTCCCCCCACTCATGTTCTCAGTCTGCTCTAATGAATACATTTTAGAAATCTTTTTTAAAAAGGAATAAAGCTCAGTAATTATGCTCATTTTGAGGAATTCATTGCTTTTTGTGTATGCACATATGTACACACCAAGGCCAAGGCTAGAAATAAAAAAAAAAATCAGTCTTTCCATTAGCTATTGGAGTCCAGTATCCTGAAGTATCAAGGTTATTAAGTTTACCAGCTGGATATTGTGAATTAGGTCTTCATTAAAATAAATGGAAATTTCACCTCTGTAGGAAATACAAAGTGTGATTATGTACTATATTCTGAGATCTGAATAAAAGGGGAAAAATTTTTATACCATTTTAATAGAGGCATTGCTCAGTTGTAAACTTACTTTAGGTTTAAATGATTTTTTTTTCCTTTCTAAAGTAGAATCAAATCTTCTGCTCTCAACTATCAGTGTTGGGGTAATGCAAGCTACTTAGTTAGCTAAAGATCTAACTGTTGGAGAAGATGTGGCTGGTTTTACCTACTGGCTGTCCCTATCTGCCATCTGATTTTCCCATCTAAAATTTCTGTTTCCATGTCCTGAAAAAAGACCTTTATACTGTACCTCACAAGAATGGGGCCAAAGCATTTGGCTGGAGATTGGAGGACAGAATGAAAGGAAGCTGATTAGAACATTCTAATAGTTGGAATGCAGCCTGAAACACAATATTTTAAATAAGTATGTTGGTGGATTCTACAAAGTCTTCTGGAGAAGAGCAAGTAATTTGGTACTGGACATTGCTGCAAAAGAATGGGCAGGGAAGACA
Source organism: Spilogale gracilis (assembly GCA_004023965.1). Classification (NCBI taxonomy): domain Eukaryota; kingdom Metazoa; phylum Chordata; class Mammalia; order Carnivora; family Mephitidae; genus Spilogale; species Spilogale gracilis. The sequence goes on along the minus strand of PITA01018923.1, from coordinate 26,977 downwards.
TGAAGGAAGATAATGGAAAAGAAAATAGGTTCAAACAGTGGCTCTCAGATGAAAGAATTTTAGTCTACTGGCAAGAAGAGATAGGATGAGATTTTATAAACCCTTTAAAAGACTGCTATATATGAACGTTGATACCACTATTATTCATTGGAGGCAAAAAGTGGAAATGGCCTAAATGTCCATCAGCTGATGAATGGATGAACAAATGTGGTATGTCCACACAATGGAATAGTATTTGGGGATAAAAAGCAATGAAGTACTGGCACATGTTACAGCATGAATGAACTTCAAAAATTTTATGTTCTGTGGAAGAAATCAGAGCAGAACAAGTATGCATGATTCCATTTATATGAAGTGGCCAGAACAGGCCAACCCACAGAGACAGAAAGGAGATTAAAGGTTGTCTAGCACTAGGGGTGGGAAGGGGAGTGATAGTAAATGGACCTAAGGTTTTTTGGAGGGCATTGGAAATGACGTGAAATCAGACTATGGTGATGGCTGCAAATTCTGTAACCTTACCAAAAATTATGGTTGATTAAATTTGTGTGATTTTATAGTATGAAAATTGTGCTTCAGTAAGGTTATTAATAAAAATTGCTATATGACTATAGTCTCCTTTACTATTATTGTTATTATTAAGTGTTCAAGGAGTCTATATATGAGTTATGATCATTATGACTTTAAACAAATTCCTTGACTTTTCCTTAAGGGAAAGGTTTCACAATATTTATCTTTTTAGGCAGCCAGAGCTGAGCTCCCGTCCTTGTCACACAGAAGAACAAATGGCCTCCTGGAGTCTCAGGACACTAGACCAAATGTCAGCAAGAGGAACCATCTTCTCTATCACTACACCATCCTCATAAGAGGGCTACCTCTTCTCCTCTTATTGTAAGCTAATTACTGTTCCTCTCAGCCCAGAGAGGGTTTGGTAGGATGCTGGATGTGGAACATCTCTGGGTTTCAAGGATGAAGAACACCTACCACTGAAGCAGAGATATGAGAGACTTCTAGTGGGAGAGAAAGTCTACAAGAGTGTTGGAAAATAACATCAGTCATCACATAGGCCTGATTGTCATGAAAAGGACAGATAATAACTTAGACTGGAGGAATATTTTCACACTCCCTCAGCTGAGATGATTTCTTCAAGGCAGGTGGTTTTGAATTATTAGGAATAGCCTCATATTTGCATGGCTTTCTTATATTTTTGAATTAGCCACAACAAACTGCTTTAGAACATTGTTATTTCCAGCAGACCCCTCTCCCTAGGAACCAGTCCAAGCATATCTAATATTTGTGATTTTTGCTTCTTCAAAGCATCGTGCTAAGCCTCATACTACTGTTACAAATCTTTGGTTGTCAAGGGCTGAGGCAGAGCCCAGGACAAGGTGGGATTAGAGATATCTCCTGACTCTTCTGTTACAGGTGACAGTATAGAAGGAGGGGCAGGACTGTGAGCACAGTTCAGTTGTGTAGCTTATAAAATCTTGGTGAAGTCACTGTAGTCTGATTTGGGTTAAAATAAAGGTATGACCTGGTTTCCATACCTCCTAAATTTTCAAACATTAAGGTAGCCCGTGATTCCTGAGAACCACACTACTGAAGGAGGTTCACTGAAAAATAATTTCTGTACTCCTTTTACTCACTGACTGCATTTCCATCCTCTGGCCCAAACAGAACAAGACTAAGCCCTCTGAAACATGACACCCTTGTATAGGGTTGAAGATACCTTTCAAACATATTTCTCCTATGATTTTATTACTCCAGACTAAACATCCCCAGCACATGAGCGATTCTTCAGAAAATGTGATTTTTCAGTCTCAGCGGGACAAATTTTATTATTGTCTCACTTACAGTGTGCTGCCCATTTTAAGGTATGATCTACCAGAGGTGTACCCGGTGTGACTATCATCTTGCTCATTAGTGACTGTTATTCATGGGAAATACAAGTAGTGCAGAGAAAGGCTTCTGTAAGAGATAGGAGAGAAAGCTATTATCTGTGGTGTTTAAGCAGACTGTGTGGAGTGCTTTATAAACATTAGACCATTTAGTAGGATGGGACATAAGAGCACATTTCTCTGCAACTACTGTGGCTCACTCTAGAGATAAGAAGTTTGACTAAAATCATCTGCTGGGTCCACCCATTCCAGATATCACTGTGAAGGGTCTCTTTCATTTAAAAGCTTACAAAGGTGGAGTACCTGGGTGGCTGTCAGTTGAACATGTGACTCTTGGTTTTGGCTCAGGTCATGACCTCATGTTTCATGAGAAGGGCTTGCATGAGAGAGTCCATGCTCAGCAGGGACTCTGAGATTCTCTCCCTCTGTCCTTCCCCCCACCAGCTCTCATGCTCTTTCTCTCAAATAAATAAATAAATCTTAAAAAGCTTACTAGCTGTATACTATGAAAAAAAGTGAATGCAGTTTTGCTCAAGAGTTGTTTACAAAGCATAATTATGTCTAAGAGTAAAGTAACAAGTAATTCAGCAGTGATGTTAACTTCAAATCCCTTCTCACTGGGGAATCACTAGACACCTTCCCCATGGGTGAAAAAGGAGGCAGCATGTGTCCTAGTGCTTTCTTCATCCTCCATCTGCATCTTCCACCCATTCTTTTCCAGACCACACAGCTCTGGATCTGGATCACAGTGGCTTTGATTACACAATTATTGAGAACTCACAGCATTCTGTTTTCAACTGCTTCAAGTTTATGATGTAAGTGCAGCCTTCAAGAAATGTATTTCTGAGCATGTTTGGGTTCCTCTAATGAACACTCCGCCACAGCTGCCCTCTGTGATCAGCAGGCTCACCCTAGCTCTGAGCAGCAGCCCTGGGGATGGCTTTGAGTGGAAAGAGAGGAGCTTGCTGGGTCAGTCTTTTCCATATCAGGGGCATTCATTTAGATGTTTGCAGGTGATCCTGGGAGGAAAAATCACTGTCAGCAGATTTTCTTCTAAAATGTATTTCATACTGAATACTCATGAAAAATAGAAAGTGTATTATATAGTTATTCCTGGTATAATGCAATAACCAACCTTTTGGAAGGGGCTTGTCATACCCAAGAATGTTAAGAAATCACCAATGCAAGAGCATGTGACTTCATCTTGACAGCACTAACCAAGCAACAGTGCACTAACATGTGTCATTGGGTGCCTTGTCTTATGAATTTAACATACACATTTGTGATATGTAATTGTTTGGAAGACTTTTGATACCAAGAAATAGGAAACGTGGTTAATACTGGCTTATGCAATTAAAAACTTGGTTTCCTTACCTAATAAGTAATTGGGAGGTAGACAGTGGCAGGCTTGGTTCAACTTCAGGGGATCCAAGCCTTTCTAGCTCTCTGTTCAATTGTCTTTAGCATGTTGCCTGATGGTCACCAGATAAAGCTTGCATTTCCAGGCAATATGTTCACATAAGCAGCAAAGTAGAAGTGAGACAAGGTGTGGCACCAGTAAGCTTTACTTCTTGTGTCTGTTATTACCTGAAAATAAAATCCTTCTTAAAATCCTCTTAACAGACTTCAACCATATATCTCATTGATGAAGACAGGATCCCATGGCCACCACTAGCTGCAAGGGAGATTGGGATACTGTGCATCTGACAAAAGGGAAGGATTATTATAACCAGTTTAAGGGAATCAAGATCTACAGAGTGGAGCTAAGCACACTGTCTCCACCAAAGGAAAGATTCAGGGATGGAGGTCCGCAGAGTGGAAGTCAGTGATAGAGCACTATGACCCGTTGTATACTGAGCATATGTACCACAAAAATCACTTCCCATGGATCTGACTCTGAGAAAACAAAGTCTTCAATGAAAACCCAGGTCTTGTTCTTAAACTCTCCTTTTTAAAAAGATTTTTAAATTTTACTTATGCATTATTTATTTATTTATTTATTTATTCATTCATTCATTCATTCATTCATTCATAGAGAGAGAGGGGGAGCGAGAACCTGAAATAGATTCTATGCTGGGTGCAGAGCCTAACACCAGGCTCAATCTCAGAACCTCAAGATCATGACCTGAGCCAAAACCAAGAGTTGGATGCTTAACTGACCAAGCCACACAGGCACCCCTCTTAAACTCTTTCTGAATTAAATCAACACAAAGTCATAATTCTACAAAAGAAAAATAAACTGTGGACTTAGATTTTTTTAAAAAAATTGAGACTGCAGTATATGAGGTAATTAACAGTCTTTAGAGAAAATTAGTTAAGAGCGTTAAAAAGCAAAATTTCAACAGAATACATTAAACAGAGTACATTCAATAATTCATGAATTGGGCAGCACCCCATCTAGCAAACAGAAGTCTGCTGAGCTGTAGAAAAGGAAGAGCTTTTAAAAGCAAAAAGGGGAGAAAGGAAATTGCAAACAACACAGTGTTTCATTCTTTTTTATGGCTGAGTAATAGTCCAGTGTGTGTGTGTGTGTGTGTGTGTGTGTGTGTGTGTGTGTGTACGTACCATAGCCTCTTTATCCATTCATCTATCAATGGATACTTGGGTTCCTTCTGTACCTTGGCTACTGTAAATAATGCTGCAGTAAATGTAGAGATGTGTTTTTGAATTAGTGTTTTTATTTTCTTTGGGTAAATATCAAGTAGTGGAACTGCTGGATCATATAAAATCGTGCCATTTGTGACAACAAAGATGGACCTAGAGGGTATTATCCTAAGTGAAATAAGTCAGACAGAGAAAGATGAGTAACATATGATTTCACTTATATGTGGACTCTTTAAAAAAATGAAAGAAACAAGAGAAAAAAACAACAACAACAAAGAATCCCAGAAACATATTCACAGATACAGAGAACTGCTGGTTGCCAGAGGGGAGGGAGGTAGGAGTATGGGTAAAGTAGGTAAAGAGGATGAAAAGGTACAAACTCCCAGTCAAACAATGGGTAAGTCACAGAGATGAGAAGTACAACAGAGGGAATATGGTCAATAATACTATAACAACATAGATGTTGATCACGCTTATCACAGTGAGCTGTAATATATAGAATTGTCAAATCACTATACTGTACACCTGAAAGTAATATAGCATTGTATGTCAACTATACTTCAATAACAAAGATAAAAAATTAATTAAAAATAAATGAATGTGGGCGCCTGGTGGCTCAGTTGGTTAAGTGACTTGCCTTCAGCTCAGGTCATGATCCCACCGTCCTGGGATTGAGCCCCACATCAGGTTCCCTGCTCGGTGGGAAGCCTGCTTCTCCCTCTCTCATTCCCCCTGCTTGTGTTCCCTCTCTAGTTGTGTTTCTCTCTGTCAAATAAATAAATAAAATCTTTTAAAAGTAAAAATAAATGAATGAATGCACTGTTTCAGGCAAGGTTACCCTCGTAAGGGTAACAGAGAGGTGTATCAGGTAGGCTGACTATCATACTAGTAGGTGTGACCGGGTAATTCCAGGTTGACTAGGTAATGGTTATACCCCTGGAAGAGGCTGAAGCTGCAGTTAGGTTAGGTATCAAGCCTGGGTTTGCTGACATGGGACTTAGTACAAGTGACTCCATGTTGGTCCTGGTATTTCCTTTTTAACAAGCATATCAGACTGTCACTAAATATGGAGGTGCTGCTTGTCATTACTTTTCTGGAATGTAGCTTTGAAAACAGAATTTCTCCGGTTAGGCTAAAAGCAAGCAAACAAAAAGGATATAGACCTGATGCTTTACCTGAGGGAAATATATGACAATGGTTTCTATACTACACAGATACTTGATTAAAACACACTTAACACATCTAAAAAGTTGATAGTGTTCACATCATTATTTATAACAAGAAATTTTACTTGCAAGAGATGGTATTAGTTAATGGCAATGAGGGTAAGCTCGGAAGCCAGGTAAACCTGAATTCGTATTGACTTAGCCATAGTCAAGATTCAGTGTCTTCCCTGCAAAATGGGGAGAACAATAACACTGACATCACTGACTGCTGTGAGTCTTAAAGGAACCAGTGCATGTTTAATACTTAGCATATTGCCAGGCATATAAGTAAGCCTTCAACTATTACCCACATCAATATTCTTCTTAATTTTATCTGGAATGAAATAAAAACATTTGGACCTAATTTAATAGTCAATTATAACAATTTACTTATGTGATCATATTTGTTGTGATATAATCACAACCGATACACATTGTATCTTGTGACCTCTCCCTGTTGGTATTCTGCCAAAAAATCTGTAATTAAAAAATATTCTGTGCTATGCTTTGAGAACAACTATCTAATTAGACAGTGACTTAAGAATTCTACAGTTGTGTATCAGACCCCACCTAATAGAATCACTGGTATTTCTTAGGTGGCACTTGAGGATCCCCTTGGACCACTATGTCCCTGGTTGCAGGATCTCCCGTTTGCTGTGAACTGTCTGTACCATAGGCTTCGAATGCAGCAGATTTGGGCTGTCTTGAGGAAGTGCTGAGTCATGCTGGCTTTTCTTTCTCAGACCCTCCAAGTCTCTTCCAAGAAATCTCTTGGCCTGCATGTCCGCATCATGTTTGTTGTTGAACAGCTCATTTTTTGGACCCAAGTAGAAAATGAGACTATACTATTATCCAACCCACATCATTCCATTTTGCCTTCAAGAAAATCATGAGACCCTTTGTCAAATACTTTGTTAAATCCATGCACAGCATATTTGCCTAGACTAGCAGTCTGGCAAAGGCACTGAGGTTTGTTAGGTTGAAGGCTTGTTTGTATTATTGTCTCTCTCCTGAGTTAGAGACAACATGATAAAAAACCATGTTTGTTTTGGTCATAATACTGGAGACAAGTAATTTCTGAATAACTTACAGACTGATAAACTAAACTTACATGACTGATAACTAATTGTTAATGTGCTCTCGTGTTTGTCCTTTTGTTACTGTTTTCTAGAAAAATACCCATGATCAATGTGAAAGTCACTGTTACCTTGTGGAGCCCAACCCTGACACCTCCAGCATAGCTCTACCTTGCTAATATCATGCTTCAATGAGGATCCACACATTTGTAACATGTCTGACCACAGCCAGGGCTAAAGCAGGACATCATTCTTCCTGTAAGGCAATCTAGGCAAAGCTAAAACCAAGTATAAATAAAGTTGCCTTGAAACCAACTGGGGCTGAGTAGTACAATTGTACAAGCTCATCTAAGAACAATGGGTTGTTCTAGCTTTTTTTTTTTTTTTTTAAGATTTTATTTATTTGACAGAGAGAAACACAGGCAGAGAGGGAACACAAGCAGGGGGAGTGAGAGAGGGAGAAGCAGGCTTCCCACTGAATAGGGAGCCCGAAGTGGGGCTCGATCTGGGGTCTCCAGGATCATGACCTGAGCCGAAGGCAGTGGCTTAACCAACTGAGCCACCCAGGAGCCTCACTAGCTTTTTTTTTTTACTTTAAATTTATTTTATTTTTTCAGTGTTCCAAGATTCATTGCCCATGCCCCACACCAGGTACTCCATGCAATAAGTGCCCTCAGTACCCACCACCAGGCTCTCCTATCCCCCCACCCCCTCCCTTCTAACTCTAGGCTCTAATATCTCTGATATAGTTGAGGCGGTATCAAATAAAAATCCAAATTGTTCCTCTGGGGAAAGTGTTTTTAAAACAAATCCTTTACCAAACACGAAGCAAGGGGAGGGTAGATTCTGGGAACAAATGCCACCAGAATGAATGTTGTTTTTTGGCTTATTCAGTTATCCAGATACCTCTTCACCCAAAGAACATTGTCACAGGACTGACTTTACATTAGGGACTGGACAACACCAGGGTAGACTTTCACTGCAACTGGCATTTCCATTCTTCTCCCAATATCAGAAAACATGATTAAAAATAAAGAATAAAAATTCCAGATGTCTCAGTATGGAGAAGAAAGGGGAGTTGATGCTTCTGAGAGGCATCACATGTGACCCAGGGCTGCTGCTGAAATGTCCAGAGGACACTGTTTCCCAGAAACAACTAAGGCTATTGCCCAGGACAGAGGTTATAGCAATGGAAATAGAAGCTTGGTGCAGGTGAGAGACTTCAAGTTCAGCAGTGATATGTTATGCAACCAAGAAAATGTACCACTCAGATCTCCTGCTACAGGAGGCTGATACCCCTAGCTGCTGCCTCTCTGGACCCAGTTTTACACTCATGCCAAGACCATGCTTACTCCTTCCTATTCGCAGTCACAGGAGCACTAAGGCATAGATAGTCTGTGAGATGCAGATCTTGTCTAAGGATAAGTATGTGCAAAGGATTCTCCACAGGCTTGAAACTTTAGTCTGAGACTCTTCTTAGCCAGTTTTCCCTTGTTCTCTCTCCTTTTACAGATATTAGACCTTTACTGCAGTCTGAATGCTCTCTCTGCCTTTTCTGTTCTCCTGACTCCAAGAACTCTTTTGCACATCTAATCCCATCTAGACATCTGCTCTTTGGTAGACCCAAACTAATGTATGTAGATTCCTTTGTTCAACCAACTGAATATCATAACAAAAGATATCATACATACAGACTGTCTTGATCAGGATGAGAAGAGAAACCAAATATATTTCTATTCCCTACACAAGTCAAGAGTAAGAGTTTTTTTTTTCTTTTCTCTTTGGCCATCATAAAATACTTGTGTCTCCTACAACTTATTTGTAAGCTAAGGACATCATATTATATTAGCAGTTGACAATACTTCTAGGCATTTGGGATACTGGAAAAGGGAAAAAGAGAGAGAGGATCACCAGTATTGGCAGGTGTATGTGCTCAATAAATATATATCTGCCCCCCAAAATAAGCCAGTGTATCCTTAATTTTGTCCTGGGCAATGTTTCCCACTAACCTCTGGAAGTAACCTGGGTGACAGTAGAGAGGAGAGGGCATCAGGTATTTGGGCCTTGCAGTTTTCCCCTGAGAAGTAAATGAGCAGTTGCTGCTTATCACTGGGTTTGTGACTATTTCTATAACTGTTCTTCTTTTAAGATGTATTTTAGAGAGAGAGAGAGCGCGCATGAGCAAGGGGAGGGGCAGAGGGGAAGGGCCAGAGAAAGATGTAGACTCTCTGCTGAGCGCAGAGCCTGATATGGGGCTCGATTTTACAAATCTGAGATTGTGATCTGAGCTGAAATGATGATTCAGATGCTTAACGGGCTAAGCCATCCATGTGCCCTGACTGTTCTTTTTTTTCCCCCTTTAAATAAATCCTGAATTGTTTTTCAGTAGCAGAAGATAATATTGAAATCTCTACATAAAGGTTGTGAAGGAGCTAGCTGACAAAAGTTAAAAAAAAAATCTAAGAAAAGTGCGGGGTTTTGTAATACATTTACACTGTAAAACCCACAATGTGAAAAATAAGTCTAAAATCAGTGCTTAAAAAATAACTGCAATAGCTCAGTTCTCTTTTTAAAAATGAAACTGAGCATCTTATTTGGGACTATTTTTTATTTGTATTACGTGACTGCAAGTAAGTATTCTGAATGATAGAAAAAGAGTTGCAGTAACATTAACATTTATTTTCAGCTTTTTTGTATTAACTCATTAGTCATACACTTCACTGAAACACAATTTACAAGCTCATATCCATTTGTTTGTAAGTACATTATGAATATTAAGATGCTTTATTAATTTGGTAATTATGAGTTATTATTTGCCTGTAGAGGACCAATTAAGTAAGAAAAATTTCTCCTCTCTCTCCTTCAGTCTGTCGCTATATCTCTGTCTCTCTCTGAAAGACAGTGAGGGATTGACTAAGCTTGGGGGAGCATAAAAGAATTAAACTAATCATACTGTATTCAAACTGGTAGAAGACTTTAGACATGATCTGGCCCAGAACTCTTAACCTAGAAGCCATGAATATCTAGGGAATCAATGAGCTGGCTTCATGGGAACAATCATGGTGGGGTCTTGACAGACCCTGTTAGATGGTCCTGGAAATGGAGAACACCTAGCTGCACTTGTCAGGGATGAGGTGGATTCAGTGGCTCCCGGAGCTCTCAAAGGCAAGAGTACATAATGTATGCAGACCAAAGAAAGTACAATAGACAGTTCCTGTTAAACTCACCTATCTATGAGCATTCCTATGTCCTTTTGGACTATGGAAGTAAATTATCCCAAGACATAATAATCCTGTTATCCTGAATGGTCAGCACCACTGGGAGTGTATGTGTATAACAAAGAACAAGAAGTCAAAGATGGGGAGAACTGTGGTCTTCTGAAAAGCAGAAAAATTAACAAATACTGGTTTGGGAGAACAGGAAAGGGTTTGGTTTTTAAGATATGGCATTCAAGGTGTGGGCAGAATATCCAGGTTTAGGTGATCCAAAAGCAGCTGGAAACACAGAAGTGAATGTTCCCTATACCGATAGCAAAACTCCTTCTCCATGAGTTCTTCTTTCCTTTGGTGTTCTCCTGAATCAACTCCATGGCCAACATTGCACTAGACCCAGGAGTGTGTTGTGTCCTCTTTTACCTGAAGTAGTATGCTGACATGGCTTGTAACAGATGAAGAGAGTCATGTGCTAACCTTTCTCAACTTTGCCTTCAGTGACTTTACATTGGTAGCTTGAAGTTGGCGATTGTAGGAATATTTACATCATAGAAATCAGCCAATGCTATAAATCAGTACCCTCCTCCACCATGGGTTGTTAAACTTTCACCAACATTTACAAATCACTGCAAAAGAATGAAATAGTGATAGTATGTGGGGCTTTAAATAGGATGGTTAGAGAAGATCTTAATATTAAAGTGGCATTTGGGGTAAAGAAGAGCTTCCCTGTTATAGAAAACAGCAAATGCAAAGCACCAGAGGTTAAACTGGCTGAAGCAGAGTGAGGGAAGGAGAGAGTAGCATTAAGTCAAAGATGGAAGACGAGGGGAGAGGCAAATCATGAAAGCATGAAAGACCTTTTATATGATAAGGGATCTGTCTTTTACTTTGAGAAGAATGGTGAGCCAATTGAGAGTATAAAGCAGTGAAATGACATGAGTATGGCTTACACTTTAAAAGGATTTATCCTTTTAAAATGGATGCTTTATGAAGAACAGACCACAAAGGGGTCAAGGTGGGGTCAAGGTCACAGCAGTTAAAAGGCTACTTCAACAACCCAGATGAAACCTGATGGTGACCAGGACCAGAGGGCTAGTGGCACAGATGGAAGAAGTGGTCATGCTCTGGATGGATGTAGTAGAGCTGTAATTAGCAAGCAGTTTTCAGCTCAGTGAGACGTCTCTCTTTCCCTTCTTTCTCTCTTTCTTTGTCTTCCTCTCTCTCTGTCTCTTTCAGAACGACTTTGTAATAGATTTTTTACTCCCAATGAAGAATGAACCTTTGTGTATCTGGAGATAATCAGGAAGAAACCTGACAGCCACTCATCATTGACACTGTAGGAAGTCTTGTCTATGTTGGGAAGAAACACCTACTGGTCTGTGATATTCTACAGTGGCATAGGAACTTGTATACACAAGAAAATGTTTCTACTTAAATGTGACAACTGAGTTAAGGCCAAGGTAACAAACAGAGTTGGATGTTATCTATTAGAATGACCTCATTTCTGAGTGGTTTTCATATACATACTATACACACCTAACATAAAAATAGTACACAATATATAATAAACATATTACTATATGTTAATATGTAATTATAAATATTAATACTTGAGGGGAGCCTAATTGTGTGTGTGTGTGTGCATTCTGTGAAACTAGCATATCACCTGAAAGTGGAGGCAAAGTGGGATGGTGGTGGTGTAGAGCCTGTGTCACTCTCCGTGGTGCTGAAATACTAATGGTCAAGGGATAATCTCTCAACTGGCTGACTCATCTTCCATGGAGGTGAGGCTACAGGGTTTGTGCAATCACATGAAGCAGAGATGGGGTGATGTGAGGAGGTTAGAGAATAAGTAAAGAAAAGATGTCTGGAGGTTTCAGGATATTACACTCAGAAAGGATTTCAGGGAATATCTAGTCCAACCCCTTAATTTTACAACTAAGGAAACAAAGAATAACATTTGCCCTAAGTATGCAGAGATCCAAGAACCACTGTAATCTGGGATGTTATTAAAATGAGAGAGGACTAGTCCTATGGGATTGCTCTTAACATTTCTGACACAGCATTCTATCAGTTGAATTCTCTCTCATCATGTTATCCCATTAACCATTCCAGTAAAAAAGCTTGATCAAGAATACGTTTTGATTTGTGAATGAATTTTCCCAAGCACTGAGTTTTCACTTGGAACCCCCAGCCTGGACTTTATAGCAGCAATGGAACCACTGGTTAGTGTCACCACAGCTTCCCAGGCCTCTGCATACGACCACTATTTTTTTTAAACTAATTTTACTAATTTATTAATTATACTTCTAATTGATGTCTCCTGATTTCTGAAAAATTAGGACTTGAATAAGCTTGGTGTGCATTTACATGTTATTTCTGTCCTTGTATGGATGACTTTATTCTCAATGAGACTGTAGATCAGCCATTTGGTAGAAAAAAATTAACAAGATTATAGGATAGGAAAAAGAACAGAGGGGTAAAGCACTTAGTGACCAGTCACAGAGATGTTCAGTGAATTAGAGCTGGTGTTATGATTTAATTTTTGCAAAAGAATTTAAGGACAAGAGTCTGCTGAGATAGCTATCACACTGATTAAGGTGGTTTGAATTTCCTTGCCTGAATTATCTAGACACAGACGTGCCTTAAGATTTATATATGCAAGGAAGCTACATTAAATCTTCATTTTAAAACTTCGTTAAATTCTAATTAAGTCTCTATTTTTTTAACTAGGATGGCAGACATTAATAACTACTGAACTAGTGAATTGCAAAATGCCACTGACTCCTGATCTGTAAATAGAACAAAGCCATCTGTGCAGTGGAGAGCTTGGAAGTCCCTGCCTCACCCTCCCAGAGGCTCACTGTAACCCTGGGTCACAGATGGATGCAGCTCAGCTGCCCTGAGCACCAACTTCATCTGGCCTCAGGGCCCAGAGCCCAGAGCAGGTGTGGGCCACATGCTTAGTATCTCCAGGGGTGATGAAGAGTAGCCTTGAGACCCATGCTACAAACAAAAGATAGTAAAGAGGAATTTTCTAAGCTGTTTCAGCTTGAGTCAAAAATGAAACAATATGGGACCAGGGAGGAACAACAAACTATAAGAGATTCTTAATCTCAGGAAACAAACTGAGGGTCGCTGGGGGTTGGCAGGGAGGGACAGAATGGCTGGGTTACGGACACTGGGGAGGGTATGTGTTATGGTGAGTGCTATGAATTGTGTAAGACAGATGATTCACAGACCTGTATCCCTGAAACAAATAATACACTATACGTTTAAAAAAAAATTAAAATTAAAATTAAAAAAAAAGAAAGAAATGCAGGACTCCAAGGGGAGGGAAAATATAACCTCCTTTACTTAAGCACCCACTACCTGCTAATGTCCAACAGCAGTTCAGAAAGCATCTAATTCCAAGCCTGAGTCTCAAGGTTTTTACCAATATGCTATTTAAAGTCTGTACAGGTAGCAACTGAGACCAGAATGGCATGGCTAGAGAACTGTCTGGATTGCCAGTCTACCACTACAATCCTTACCACAAAAACTGACCACTCAACCTTTACGAAGAAGGTCTTTCTCTAAAAAAAATACATTTACCATTCCTACCATGCCTTTCTCTCATACTAGATCTCTTCTTTTTCTTCTTTTCTTTTTCACTAGAGTGAATGTATTCATTCCTTCCTGGCTGTAAGAAAGTAATTCCTTCTTACAAATGTATTGTAACAAAAGAAGAAAATGTACTAAAAAGGACAGGGCTTCCCTCTTGCACTATGCAATCCAGAGAATCTTGTGAGATATGGTTTACCTTGGAGAGCTCCTGTTTAATTGTGGGGGTTTAAAATGCAGCTAAGGGAAGACCCCTGCCCAGGTCTTCAGATTTCCCTGGCTCACATTTCTGACAGTGGGGAGGTGTGCATGAGGTGGGGAACAGAGATTAAATAAATGGCTGGGGGTGGAGGAAGTCCTGAAGGGTTGAGACATATTCCTATAAGGGTCTCAGGAGGCCACTGTGCAGGGCCTGATCCTGTACTACAAGGCTGAAGCTGGCTAAAAGCAGGATCTATAGTTTCTGGGCATGCCTGGTGGGGGAGGGGCTGGGTTTCTGGCCTTGGATGAGCTGCAGGAAAGCCAGTGGTGGCTCCACTGAGCTCACAGCTCCACCACTCCTAGCAGGGCCTGTTGCTGGGCAGTTTTCAGCAAAGGAGTCTTTGTAAACCTGCTCTTCAAGAATGGAGGATTGTCTTCAAAGGAAATCAATGGAGAATAGAAATAATCTTAATGGGAAGTTAACTATAGGTTAGGCATCCTAAGAATATTCAATTCTCAAACAGATACATTTTTCATTGATGATAATGATACAAAGATTAGATAATTTACTCAAGGTCTACAGTCAGCACAAAATACAAATTTAGTTCACTGAATCCTGATCTTGTGTTTTCAAGGCCCATGCTATTTTACAGAGGTTAAAAGCAGGTAGCCTATGAAACTAGATCTATCCTTCAACCAGCCTAGTCCCTGTGCAACTTTAGAACACAGAAATGTCCAGTAAAATTCAGGATGTCTGAATTTCTTGAAAAAACAGTAAGATCTGCCAACACTGGCCCAATTTTTGCATGGAAACAATGAAGTGGTCCTCAGCAGCTGCTGTCCCTTCAAGAGAAAAAAATCTCTAGTTTCCCTGGATTTCTTTTTTTTTTTTTTTTTTAATTTATACTGCTCCCTTTTGCCTAAGTCATGGTCCATTTCCATCATTTATGGAACTTTCCTGGGCCTTGTTGGCATTTTGAGATTGTGGCACTGCTTCTTTAATGCAAAACAGAGTAAAACATAAAATAAGAGTAAGAACTGGAATAAACAAATGAGTTGGTGAGGTCCAGCTACATGGGCAGCAAGTGTCCTCACACTTAGTTACACACTCGAAGAGCAAAAGCTCATCACTGAAGCCAGTTTATCCCTGGTCTCATTTCCAAACTAACAGATAAGCAGAGAAAAACTGGCGGGGGGGAGGGGGGGAGGAGTACAGAATATTCAAGAAGCACTATAGTCTAAGACAAACAACTTTCTTTGTCTGCTTTTAAGATTGTTTTTCATAAAGCTTTCCTATAGCTCTGCTTTATCATCCCTGCCTGCGCTTCCAGCTGGACAGAATCCGAAAGTTAAAAGCCTGCAACTTGCAGAGAAGGAGGGCATTTGGCTGCCACTATGGCTGTATGGTCACGCCAGCCTGCTTGCTTCTGGGTAATCAGGTGGGAAATTTCATCTGAGTCTAGAGTTTCCTGCAGTATCAGTCTCTCCGGGCTCCTGCAGAGTTCAGATTCATGTATCCACACTGGCAATCCTGCCTTGAAAAGGCTGAGGTCACTTTGGACAGGAAAGTACAATTAATTTATTGGTTTTCTTTAACCAGAATATCAGCCACTCTGATCAAGGCAAGAAACACCAATTTTCAATGTCATGGTCCAGTTTTTTAAGCCCTTGGGGTAAGCAAAGAATGACCTCACATCAAACACTTGGAAACAAAGCACTGTGACCACTGTGGTGAGGCCATGAGACTCCATAGGGTTTTGTCCTAGAGTGTGTCTTCTATGCTAAGAGTGACAGTTAAACTTGAATTCTGACAACAAGGGTAATTAGGCTTTTCCTAATGAACTAGGGAGGCTGGCATTTCCACACTTTTAGGAGAGTCTGGTCCTATGTGTATGTGCTCTCATCTGTTTCTTCCAAACTAGATCTTACAGGATTCTTGATTAAAATATCTCAGTGAAGGGCACTCTTGCCTAAATCTAAACCTCACAGGCTCCTTGACTCCAGTTCTGAGCAAACGCAATGTAGCAGGTCCATAAAAGCAGGGTGTAGACTTATAAGCCCTGGGTTTGTGTCCAACTCTGCCATCTGCTAGCTGGGTAGGTCTACTAGTTGCTTAACCTCTCTGAGTTTCGGTCTCCTAATTCAAGAAATGGACAATGACCCTACCTCCCAGGGTTGGAATGAAAATTCTATGAAGAAAACACAGCTTATGGGGTATGCCTGGGTGGCTCGGTCAGTTAAACGTCTGCCTTTGGCTCAGGTCATGATCCCAGGGTCCTGAGATTGAGCCCCAAGTCTCGCTTCTCTCTCTGCCTCTCCTCTCCTTGTTCTCCCTCTCAAGTGAATAAATAAAATCTTTAAAAAATTTTTTAAAAAGAAAAAATAAAGCTTATGATACTTGGCATATAGAAAGTGTTTAATAGAGGGTCTTGCTCTGCCTATCCCCTGCCCTCCTCTAATTTCATTTCTTCCCATTCCCCTTTCTCATAATCAGTATGATTTCTTCTCACAAGAGCATTCTTTCCATCCTTCACCTCACACCTGCCTATCACCCAATTCTTCTTCCTCAGATCACTGCCTTCCCTGGCCTTCCAGACTGGAACAGATACCCAGGCTGAACTCTTTGAAACACCTTCTATTTCCTCTTAGTAGCACCCGCTGCTGTTTGTGAGATAATGCCACTAAATGTCTCTCCCACTACATTAAGGACTGAGTAACAGCAAGGTTCAACTGTTTTGCCCATTTTTGTGCCAAATATCTGGCACTTAGTAGGCTCTCAATAAATACTCTTTGAACGATTAATAAAAGATACAACTCAGCTTGAACTTTCTTTCAATTATATAATAAATGCACACTTAAGTCATATATTCAGAGATCATTATAACCACACACACAAAAATAAGCCAAAATAGATCAAAGATCCAAATGTAATAAGAACTAAAACTATAAAACTCCTAGGAGAAAACATAATGGTAAATCTTCATGACCATGAATTTGGCAATGGAATCTTACAAAACCGCATCAAAAATACACTCAACAGAAGAAAAAATATATTAATTGGATGTCATCAAAATTAAAAACTTTTGTGCTTCTAAGTACAATATCAAGAAAATGACAAGACAACTCATAGACTGGGAGAAAATACAAACATGTATCTTATAATGGACTTGTATATAGAAAATACAAAGTACTCTTACAACTCAATAATAAAAAAATAACCCAGTTAGAAAATGGACAAAGGATTTGAACAGCTATTTCTCCAAAAAAGATATGAAAATGGCCATTTAAAATTAATCAACATATAATGTAGTATTAGTTTCAGAGATAGAAATTAGTGATTCAGCAGCTGCGTATAACACCCGGTGCTCATTACACCACATGCCCTCCTTAAAGCCCATCACTCAGTTACCCCATGCCCCACCTCCCTTCCCTCCAGCAACCCTAAGTTTGTTTCCTATAGCTAGGAGTCTTTTATGGTTTGCCTCCCTCTAATTTCATCTTACTTTATTTTTCCATCCCTTCCCCTAATGTTCATTTGTTTTGTTTCTTAAATCCCATGTATGAGTGAGATATTTTTCTTTCTCTGACTGACTTATTTTGCTTAGCATAATACTGCCTAGTTCCATCCACATTATTGCAAATGGCAAGATTTCCTTCTTTATGATGGCTAATATTCCATTGTCTCTCTCTATATATACATATATGTATACACACACACACACACCCCACATCTTATCACTGGGGAAATTTACCACAAGAAGATACTACTTAACACCCACCAGGATAGCTAAAATTAAAAAAAAAATTGTTGGAAAGGACGTAGAGAAGTCAGAACCTCATACACAGCAGACAAGAGTATAAAATGATGCAGCCACTTTGAAAAACAGTCTGACAGTTCCTCAAAGGTTAAACATAGAGTTACCATTTGACCAGCATTCCACTCCCAGCTATACATGTATGTATATGAACATATGTATCTCCACAAAGACCTGCTTGCAAACATTTGTAGCAGCATTATCCGTATCCATAATAGCCCCAAAGTGAAAATAATCCAAATGTCCATCACTTAACGAATAAGATATGGAATAGTCATGCAATGGAATATTATTTAGCTATAAGAGGGAATGAAATATTGATACATGCTACAAGATGGATGAACCCTGAAAATACTGTAATTGAAAGAGTCAAACACAAAAGACGGCATATTGTATGGTTCTCATTATATGAAATGTTCACAAAAAAGGCAAATCTACAGAGACAGAAAATAGATGAGTGGTTGCCTAGGACTGGGAAGTTGGGGTTAAAAACTAAAGAGTACAGGGTTTCTTTCTTTTCTTAATTTTTAGATTTACTTATTTGACAGAAAGAGAGAGAGTGTGTGTGTGCACTCCTTTGCACAAGCAGGGGGAGAAGCAGAGGGAAAAGCAGGGAGTCTGATGTAGGGCTCAATCCCAGGATCCTGGAATCATAACGTGAGCTGAAGGCAGATGCTTTACCAACTGAGCCATCCAGGTGCCCAAGTACAGTGTTTCTAAAATTGACTGTGGTGGTGGTTTCACAACTCTGTGGACATACTAAAAATGAAATGTATACCATAAATGGGTGAATGTATGGTATATTCATTACATTTCAAAGATGTTGAAAAAAAAGATTATATGGCCATGAATTGTTAGATATTAAGAGAAATATGTGACTCTCTCCCACAAGGAGTTAACACACAAGTGAAGACAGTGTGTATGCAACAATAAGCAATACCAAGTGGGCTAAATGAAATGCTACCTTCAGGACAAGAGTTGCAGTCTTGACAAGGCACACAGTCTGAGGAGATGGGAAATCGGGTTTAGGACATATTTTTAATCCCAAGTGCAGAAATTATATTCTGTGATGTTTGGTGGTGACATTAGTTATTTTCCAGTACTGTTGTCTGACTTTTCTCACGGTTTAGTCACGTCTGCCCAGTGAGATTGACTATTTCATTTTTGTTTTCCCCCTTGCTGCAAGCACAAGCCTGACATCCAGCTTGGGGTGATTAGGTTGTGACTGGGGATGGAGCCACAGTCAGGATTTAGAGCTTCCTGTCTGAGCTGACCTGTCTCTTTTAATTATGCCTGTGTCACCAAGGGCTTCCTTTTTGCCAAAGGCTTTCCCATGTTCTCATTTGTTAGCCTACCCCAAAGCCCAGGAAGGCAGAGGAGCATGCTAATGTTACTATCTCCAGAAACAAGTGGAGAATAGGAAGAGCAGGGAGGCTGGTCTTACTTCAAGGTCACCCAGGGGGCAAGCACCTGGCTGATCAGGGATTAGCATAGATGCTACTGTCTTGCTAAGCCCACAGAGCCACATTGCTTATTTCTGCAATAGGTTTATAGCCATTTAAAGGAAGGGGAAAAAATTAGTCTGAATGAATATTTTAAGACTAAAATAAGTGTGGGTGTTTGAGGGAGGGGAGCAGTCACATCTGTAAGAGGAAAAACATGCAACTAATAAAGTTACCAAAAAATTATTCTTGA
Organism: Spilogale gracilis; assembly: GCA_004023965.1. Classification (NCBI taxonomy): domain Eukaryota; kingdom Metazoa; phylum Chordata; class Mammalia; order Carnivora; family Mephitidae; genus Spilogale; species Spilogale gracilis. The sequence continues at coordinate 7,671 of PITA01018923.1, read as the reverse complement.
TCCCTATATCCCTAAGCCCCCTCTAACATCTTCATCCGAAAATGATGAAGATCACCTTAAGCCAGCCTCAATGCTCCTTTGTTGAGTTTGTTCAATATATTGTTTAATATATTTGTTCATTTAGGCCATGACTCATTGCTTTTCTGAATTCTATTTTTAGTTGTTGCTTCTCAGTTGGATTTTTCCACATATCAGTTGTTCAACTATGTGTCTAAGGGGACACTGTCTGCCCTGGGGATGAAAAACTGACCATATAGTTTTATTATTTGTAAACTGTAAAAGGTGGTAAAAATGTCTTTCATCTCCCCTGAAACTTGTTAAAATTGAGGTGTCATCCTACAGAGAATATATGATGTAATGCAAATTGCTGTGAATATACATGAGGTGTAATTCTGAGATGCCCAGAGGAAGATGGTGGCCACCTGTGTATTGCCTGATATTTGAACATCTGACTCTTGACTCCCTCCTTAGAAAGGCATCTGGCAGTGACATGAATAGGAATGTATCACTCCAATATGCTGATATGGCAGAATTATGGGTTTGTGAAAAGCTAAGAAGAGTTTAGGGAGAAGCAGTGCCTTTGAAGAAGGATGGAGGGTGGACAGGATAACAGTTCCAAAGAAGGGCCACCAGGCCTTGAGAAGGCAGAAAAGGAACTTTAAAAGGGAATCTCAGGGCAGACAGATTATGATGGATACTAACCAAGATGGTGGACCACACGGTTGTCCAGAAATAACCATTTGTTAAACTTCATTTTTTTCCCAAAGCTTATAACTGATATATGCATATATTTATAGGTAAATGCATTAAAAACTTCTGAAATGATACACACCAAACAGATAACAGATTCTGGAGAAGATAAATTGGGGGGCTGAAGGAAGTGGCATAGTTGCCTTCTACTCTAGATACCTGTTGTTTCTTTTCCGTAACAAAAATGTATTAATATATTCCTTATGTAATTAAAGAAAAAGACAAAGGGGAGAGTGTGTGTGTAAGGCTATGTGTGCCTACTGTTAAAAAATAAAGTTAGAATGATGCAGCTAGGAGAAAATAAAAACCATCTGTAATCCTACGACTCAGTGGTAACCACATTTGGAGAATATTTCTCACCCAAACCCACAATCGTGGATTTGGAGTACTGGCATGCCATACCAACAGGGCAAGCAGGGAGGCGCAAGACACAAGCAGCTCCTCAAGCAGTGGGGGTGGGGCCAGAGATGAGAGGTGAAGGGAAAGAGGGAACAGCACCAGAAAGGGGGACTTGTGGGTGCAGATAATATAGTCAGACATTAGTCCTCAGTACTTTTTTTTATCCTGTGACCATAAATAATGTCATAAGTAAGAAATCAGGAGTTATCGCTGGATCTTGCCCAAATTGGAGGCTGGGATTATACACATAGTTAACACTACCATGCAGAAAGTTTACCTAGGCCTCTGGGGGAAATAGGGCTGGGGAAAATTCTAAAGAGAGGGGTCAATAGCCTTACAGGTCAGTCTCGGGTAGGAAAGAGAGGTCTACAACTGAAAGAAGAATGACTCAGAAAGAGTCTAGAAGAGGGGTGCTTGGGTGGATTAGTTGGTTCAGCCATCTGACTCTTGATTTCAACTTGGGTCATGATCTCACATGAGGCTGTGAGATCGAGCTCCAAGACAGGCTCCATGCTGAGTCTGCTTAAGAGACTCACTTTCCCTCTCCTTTGCCCCCCACCCCTGCTTCCATGCTCTTGCTCTCTCCTAAAAAAAAAAAAAAAAAAAAAAAAAAAAAAAAAAAAAAAAAGCGTCTAGAGGAGTCAAGAAGCAATGGGGATGCTGCTGGCACATTGGGAGGGCCCTTCGCTTTGCGGACTTTTCACATACTACAGGAGGCTGGGCGCCCCTGACCTTTTGTCCCTGAAGATGACCCAAACACCAGTACACATCCAAACACCTCTATGGTCTCAGAACACATGCTTGTTTGGAAAGCACTGCATCTGATGCCCAAATAAAGGAACCTCAGGAGGCAAAGACCTCCCAATTCTCTCCTGCTGCAGGGAAGTTGAACTGTGGCTTCCAAATGTCTGGGGGCCACAGAGAATGGGGGTTCTGGAGGAGTTCTCCCTCTAGATGGTGCACTGGAGAGGTAACAAGAGAAATGGGGGAAAGGCATGAAACCCAGAAGCATAGTTGGTAGAAGAGAAACATCCCCCACTTCAACCTCTGATGGAGCAGAGGCGGGAACCACAGGGGAGACAATGAGAAAGGTTCTGTTTCATACCACCAGTTATGAAACAAGGCATCCATGTCAGTCTTTGGCCTTCAGGACTTTAGCTCTGGATGTCATGCATTTTTTAAGGAGGCTGAAGAAAGTCAGTTGTTGGATCTGCTGTGAACATTGAAAGAAATGTTCTCTTAATCTATCACAGCATTAAACGCCTCTTGAGAAAGAGACTGTCACATCAATTAGACATGAAACTCCTCTATCCCAGTGTCTCTCCATATTTAACTACTTGGAGAGAAAGAAAACTTTCATATTTAGATAGGATATAGATAGTAATCACCCAAAAAACATTGGCTCTATTTTTAGATTCATGTTTGTAGGCTTTTCATAACTGGACAACAATGCAGTATTTGCAATGTTGAATCAAAATCAGTTCCTCATTTTAAGTGGGAAAATGCACTGCATTTCCGGGTTTGCCCACATCCATTTCCACAAGCAAGTTAATTTCTTGGGAATACATATGTATGCACTTTCCCCTCCATTATGCTGTCCTACATAAAAGTGCTCAAAGAATAAATACTCAGCTTAGAACATTTTTTTTCCAATTTGTGAGACAAAACAGTAAAACCTCACATGGCAGATTGCAAATGCAGGGCCTTGAAAGAACCAACAGATACCCTGGCCCTGGGAGGCTTCCAAGTCTAATTGGAAGGGAGCCTTCAAGTTCTTTTACCCTTTTGAGAGAAACTGAGGCAAATCAGCAAGGGTATCTGAGGAGGGCTTATTTTCTCCATTCTTTGGGGTCCCCATCAGCTCTTACATCGTCAGGCCAGGGAGAATAATGACAGCAGCAGGAACCATTTTATGAATGGATGAACGGTCATCTCATGCCAAGCATCATACTTTACACACACAGTCTCATTTAATCAGCGCAACAGCTCAGACAGATGGATCCCATCCATTTTACAGGTGAGAAAACTGAGATACCAGGAGGGAAATGGCGAACAACAACACGTGGAAGTCTTAGAATGGCCATCTTCCTGCAGTTTCTGGCTGTGGGAAAACAAAGGCAAGAGAACTCTCCCTAAGATCAATCCCAGGGCAAGAGGAAGGGATGAATGCAGGGCCTGGATCAGGGTCTGATACTGTGGGCCCCCAGTGTAACTCCCCAACATGGTATGAAGCACTCACTTTCAATATTCTCCCACAAGCAGACCTGCTCTGTAGTTTTGGCTGTGGCTGCGGCTGACCATCACGCTAAGCTTAGAGAGGGAACAGAAAAGGACTAGTCCCCTAGGTCCTTTCTCTCCTTTCCTTATTCCGCATCCTCCTGTTATTGGGAGCAGGTGGGGTTAGTGAGCTGGAACCCAAGCAGATCAATACTGTATGCATACAAAGACATGGTTAGCAGGGCACTAATGCTCACTGTGGATACATCCAGTAGGTCAGTTATGGTCAAGAGGTTACATAGATTTTTTTTTTTTCTCTACTGTCAGGAGGTCCATCTTATTGGAACATGGGATATTTTCCTGCCTTGCTCACTCAATGCAGCTTTAGAGAAAGGAAATGATGTGCTATTGAAACATTTGTAATGATGCTTTGTAGGCAGTGTTTGCATTAAAAAAATTCCATCTAGCAATTATACTTATAAGATATATATATATATATATATATATATACATAACACGTATATATTTGAAGTTTTAGACTATGTTTTCTGATTACACCATGTGTGAAACAGGTTTTATAGACTTGATACAATTCTCATTGTGCTGTAAGGTACCCAGATGCCAAATTCTTTTACAAAACAAAAAATACAGGGGTAACGCAGTATTTGCCTGCATGTTTGCAACACCAGTTTTTGTCTTTTGCTTTTTTGTCATCTTCTCCTTAAATGAAGACACAGCACTGTTGTAATTCATAATAACTTAGGCACACTTAAATTCCCCTTCCCAGTGTTGCTGCCTCCTTCCCATGCAGAAGGGCCCTTCCACGGTGGTGAGCAGAGGTGGAGGTCTAAACCACATATGCCATCTTCCCTCCCGACAGTCCCTCCCTTGTCTGAACTGTGCTAGAAGGCACTGCTCTTTGCTCAAGCTAAAAAAAATTATGGCCCGTTAAAGAGCCATGAAAAAAACAAGGAGACATGCTCAGTAACATTGAGGAAGGAGAATGAACACATTTTTTTCCCTGTCAGAAAATTTCTAGCAATGCCTCTCCTCAAAATTGACGTATTTTACCAAATCGGGCTCAGGCCATTTTTACAAAAATAATAACTATATGATAGACCACAGATTCTGTCTCTCCTGAAAGACATTACCTTTTCCAGAACACTCTTGCACAAATGCAAACACAGAGAGTGTCATTTCATCAGAAGTCTAGCCAGGTTAAGTCTCAAATAAGACTGCCCTGCTAATCATGGCCTCTCACCTACATTCGTAACAGAGAAGGAAGAATCCTAAATTCCTACTGTCAAAGTCATTCCTAGGTCCTGGAATTCAATGCCTTAAAGAAGCAAAAAGTCAACAAATAATGATGGATCCCTAACTATTTGGAAAGATGGAACTATGTGGCTACCCCAGGACTACAGACCTTTTATCCAAAGACCCCCATAAGCTAGAAGGCTGGAGTCAGGGAGGTTGTACAAGACACTGGCCCTTAAAAGGAGCTCAAAAATCTGAACTCCTTGCCGAGCCATTCAACAGAAAGTGCAAAGTGCGGTGTGAAGCCAAAACACTGAAGCAGTCTGTGCAATGCTGGGGTAGGCTGGCAGAACTCACGCGGGTGTGACATATTTCTTTACACCACTGTTATCTTCCCAGGGCATGGCTGACCAGCGATGGACCAGGTTCCATTTACCTTGTTATACTGGCCTTTCACTGGATTAACTTAAAACAGTTTGTTAAATAAACTACAAGACTCTTTAGACACCTTTAAAGGGTGTCAATCACATCAGCTCTAGAAGAAATGGAGTGCTCAAAACACAAAGCAGTAATGGAAAAGCCAGTGAAAAAATTCCTGCCATGTTGTCTTAGCAGGACTTTAAAAGTCCGGACAGAACCTTCTACCTTTCTGGTCCAGTGCCTGTTTGCACATCGGTAAGGACCAAAAAACCCCACCTCCTACCATGTTACTGATTGCAGGCTTCACTTTTTCTCATGAGAAGAAATGTGCATCCTGTAAAACTGAGAACAACCTTCTGCCCTGAAATGCCTTTTAAGTATTATTTACCTGAAATCCATCCTTATTCTCACTATACATGAGTCCCTAAAGAGTTGCCAGGAATAGCTCTTTTCACTGTTGTCATGGAAGACAACAAAAGAGCCTCCCCTCTCAGATAAGCGAAAGCAAGCAGCCAGGAAGGGAAGCGAGTCATGAAATCACATAAAAAGGTGATGTGCTGCTTGAGTTTATGTGTTTTCCTATAACTTTTTTAAAATCAAGATGATCTGTATTATTTTCATTGAATGTAATAGATTCTTTAGCCCATCTTTACCTTTATGTGACCTTGAGTTTTATGGTATGATAAGTGTGTCAATTATAGTCAAGTTGGATACAAATCAAATCTGGAATAACCTGGATGACAGCAGGGCAGTGAGCTGCAGATAAACAAGGCAGGCAGCTGTTAGGAGGTGGGGGTGGGGATGGGGAGCCCCCCACACACACCGGGGAATTATGGTCTGGGGATGGTGACAACCTCGCCAAGAGCTATAAGCTAGGATGAGAGTGGCACAACCATCCTCCTGCTGATGTTTCCATCTGGGTTCCAGGCCCATGCTTGGAGAAAAAAAAATGTGATCCTGTCCGTGATCTAACCTGAGCTTCCCACAAGGGAAGCTTTCTATTTTGCGTCCTCCCCAGTTTCTTTATACTAGTAACTGCCTCCAATTTTTGAAAATTGACTCTGTGCCATGCAATGTGCCCGTGCTTTAGAGGCGTTGACTACCTCATTTAACTCTTGCCAGTTATTTTTATCCTTTTTCAAAATGAGGTGCCTGAAGTATAGCGATTGAATGCTTTGCTCAAGAAGTGGCTGGGGTGCAAATGGACGGTTGATGCTCATGTTAAGTAGAATACTGGAGCTTTTCTTTTTTTCTTTCTAACATTCTTTTTCTTCTGCAAGGCATTGCCTTCATCATCAGCCCTCTCAACTGCAAATTTTCAAAGCTGGTGTTTAAATTCTCACTGAAAGAAATGACAAGTAAACCCCGAGCTTCAGTTTCTACATTATGTCAACACTTGGGGGTCAGACGTTTGGTTTAGCAGCTGAGGCTGTATGTTGGGATGAGGGCGCATGCTGGGATGAGGGCACAGGAACTCTTGTATCGCCCAACAGAGACATCATGTTTGAGCTTCTCAGCAATGCTGATATGTACTAAAATGGGGGGGGGTATTTAGAAGAGCCTGAGGTCTGGAGGTAGGGGTGGGGGGGTCTTCAGAGGACAGCTATCTCTGAGGAGTTTTCAGACACGGGCCAAAGAATCCATTTCCTCCCACAAGCACAGACCTTTAAAGGCACATTTTAGCTGTGGCTTCTGAGGGCCTATTTTTATCACTGTCCAGCTATTGATGAACTGAGATGTCTTTTATTTTCCATTGACGAGGTCATCATTTGCTATTTATTTTAGGTAGATATCATGAGAACAAAACTTCACTGATACTCCCTCAAAACCGAAAAGAAACAATTAGAAAGCTCTTTGATTTATCCCCACTGAGACTCTCAACTAATAAAGATGGTTGCAAGTCGTTTTTGTTTGTTTTTTTGGTAGGAATTCTCAATAACAAAGATCTCAGATTTGAAAAAGGGAAACTCTCAGGTGCACCTGCTGTGTGGAGATTTACATTTTGCAAACATGTTGCACAGCCTCAGGGCTATGTGAGCTGCTGCAATTATGTGTCTTCCTGATCAGTCATACTCACAGGTTCAGCCCCCCCCCCCCCTCCCGGCCCATTACTGCTCTGCTCCTGCTAGACAGAATCACCCAATAACTTCCTGAATGCTATTCTGACCCCTGCCATCTCCGAGGGCAATGGGGGCTGCTAGTCGTCACAGCAATTCAGAAAGACAGTTTGGGATCTGGCTGGATTTATCTTGCTGGTGTTTCTAGCAGCTTCCTGTGAAGCTGTCAGTAACCATCTTCCCCACTCCAGGAAAAACTGAATGAATGACCCAGAAAACAGAGGTCCTTTTTTCAACGATCAAGACCCTGTGCTTATTACAATGTGTGTAACCCTTCACGTTAATATTGCTACCAGAAACAAATGTCATTTCTTTCATATATTAACATATAATGTATTATTTGTTTCATAGGTTTGGATCGGTGAATCATCAGTCTTACACAATTCATAGTACTGACAATAGCACATACCCTCCCCAGTGTCCATCATCCAGCCACCCTATCCCTCCCTCCCAACCCCCAGCAACCCTCAGTTTTCTTCCTGAGATGAAGAGTCTCTTATGGTGTCTCCCTTCC
>PITA01018922.1:0-39056 GCA_004023965.1 Spilogale gracilis | reverse complement strand
AACTAGGGTAATCTAGGGAGGGAAACGAAACAACAGAGACTTTGAACACAGAAACAAACTGAGGGACTTGGAGGGAGGGGGGTGGAGGGATGGGAGAGCCTGGTGGTGGGTACTGGGGACACCTAAAGCGTGGAGCACTGGGTGTGGGGAATGGGGAATGAATCTTGAAACACTGGAAAAAAAATTTTAGTAACAATAATAAAAAAAAAAGAATGATGTAGTGTCCTTCTGTGTCTCTGACTACAGTCTTTAGCTTAATATCTAACTTATGTGAGAATTGCTACCCCAGCTTTCTTTTGAGGCCCATTGGCATGAACTGGGCATTTACCCCAAAGATACAGATGTAGTGAAAAGAAGGGCCATATGTACTCCAATGTTCACAGCAGCAGTGGCCACAATCACCAAACTGTGGAAAGAGCCAAGATGCCCTTCAACAGATGAATGGATAAAGAATATATGGTGTGTGTGTGTGTGTATATATATATGTATATATGTGTGTGTATATATATATGTGTGTATATATATATGTATATATATGTGTGTGTGTGTGTGTGTATATATATATATACATATATATATATATATAATATTCCATTTTATATATATATATAAAATGGAATATTATACCTCCATCAGAAAGGATGACTACCCAACTTTTATAGCAACATGGACTGGATTGGAGGAGATTATGCTGAGTGAAATAAACCAGGCAGAGAAACTCAAGTATCATATGGTTTCACTTACTTGTGGAGCATGAGGGGTAACCTGGAGGACAGTGGGAGAAGGAAAGGAAATGTGAACTGGGGTAAATCAGAGAGGGAGATGAAGCATGGGAGACTTTGGACTCTGAGAAACAAACAGGGTTTTGGAAGGGAAGGCGGGTGGGGGGGATCAGTGAACCTGGAGGTGGGTATTAAGGGTACACATATAGCATGGAGCACTAAGTGTGGTGCATAAACAATGAATCTTGGAACACTGAAAAAAACAAAATAATTATTAAAAAGTATTTTTATAAGTCAAACAAAATAGTATGGCAAATATGTAAGTACTTGATTTTACAAGCAAGCAAGAAAGCACACAGGTTTTGGTGGCCAGCTATGTGATGATAACATGATATCATTCTCTCTCAACCTCCATTTTTTTCCTTTTTTTTTCAACCTCAGTTTTATCATCTTTAAAATGGAATTAACAATGTGGTTAGATAGACATCTAACCATGATAAGTAGCTTTTATGTGCCAGGCACTGAAATGTGTTGAGTAATTAAGACACATTCATCAAACACTGCTCTATGTGCTTTACCTGAATTTGAAACTCATGACAACCCATTGAGGTAGGGTTATTACTATCCCTATTTTATGTAGGAGGCAGAGTGGGTAAGTAAATTGTTTTGGAAGACTCTGGAGCTCACACCGTGACCCATGAGGCTGGACAACAAATTACCAGCTCATAGGGTATACTTGGAACATGGAAAACACCTAGCTCAAGGCCTGGTTTGTATTAAGCATTCAATGCATGTTCATTCTCTTACATTGACTGTATTTAGCTCAGAAATTTGTCCATGCTGTTCTTTATTTATTTCAGGTGTTTCTCTTTTCATCCAATAACAATGGTAAGTAAATTTTTTAAAGAAAGGAAGGGTGTTATGACTTGTGTTTCTTCAGCAGCTTTCACAGTACACCCAGAAGTACTCAATAGAAATTTCTTAGAATGCATAGAATAAATGCTTACTGATTAGATAAATAAAGGATTCAGTAAAAAAGTAAATGCAGAATATGATTGATTGGCTTTTATAGTTTCTATTTATTGTACCTCACCAAATTCTAAAAAAAGAATTTGAGAAGAATTATAAAAATATGAAAGATTCAACAGGATAAAAGCAAACAAGTGATGAAAATTGGAGAAAAAGGAGAATAAAATATAACAGTGTTTATGTCTTTGTAAATTTCTTAACAGAAATTTGTCAGTAATTCTCCACGATGAAACCTAGAAAGTTAGCCCAGAATTAGAATTCATTCCTAGAGAGTTTTTGACTCTAATGGGACACAGGCTTGAATCTTAAACGGGGAGTTTGTGTGGAAATCTCAGGCAATGTGAGGTGGTCTCTGGTCTGGCACCTAAGAAAATATCAGGTTTTCCTTGAGACCGATGCACCCAGATCTCAATTTATAAAGAAGCAGTTTTCTCAAAGGTAAAGAGAACCATGTTCTACTGACTCACATTACCACATCAAACCTTCCTCATTTCTATTTCTACTTTATCTCCAAGATCAACATGTCTGGAAGACTTGGAAGAGCCTTCTCAATCACCCCAGTGTCTCTGGACTTTGACTCCATTAAGAATAGACACAGTGGGGTTTTGTGGAAATAAAGGATGGTGGAATAATTTTAAAATGTTTTCAGTGTGGCTACATGCCCCTCCCATCTAACTTGGTCTGCCTGTATAGTAATCTCTCTAAAGCTGTGGTTCAGTCTTGGCTGTGCATCAGAATCACTTGGTAGATTTTAAAGATTACCAATGCCTGAGCACCATCCATGGAGCATCTTATTTAATTGATCTGGGTGGGGTCAGGTATTCATTTTTAAAGCTTCTAAAATGATTCTAGTGTGCAGCTGATGTTGAGAACCATTTAACATGCACAGAATTCCTAAGACACGGATTGCTCATCCCTACCCCAGAGTTTCTCATCTAGAAGGTGTAGGGTGGGGACAGAGAATTTGCATTTCTAAGAAATTTATAGGTGACCCTGATATTGCTTGTCCCAAAACCACGCTTCTTTAGCTAAAGGATCTCTGCTAACAAAAATTTCATTATAATATAGCTGTTCAATATTGTTACAGAAGAAATTGTTGTCTATCTTGATTTTTGATTTGACGAGTAATACTAGGAAAAAAAAAAGGAAATGGAACACATAAAATCTCACAACCTTTACAAGCAAACCATCATATTGTGGAATAAGCAGCAGCTAGAGATAGCATTTATCATGTGCTTACCAGGTCTCAGGCATGAGATCAGACTTGAGGGACATTCTTTCCTTTCATCCTCATGAAACCCTTATGAGGTTTACTATCCCATTGTACAGATTGGGAATTTGCAACACAAAGAGATTATAATGTAGTTTGCACACTTGTAATCAGAGCAAAAAGTCAGCTTCTTGATACAATGGCATATTTTCCATGTTGTACATATTATTATATTGTAGTCACATATCCCAGGCTTCTTCTCATTGGACATTTAGGTAATTTCCATCTTTCACAATTATAGTTATGACAGCAATAATCAATTTCATTTAGTGCTTGTCTTAAATTATTTTCTTAGGATAGAGCTTCAATCAGTCAAAAGTAAAATTGCCTAGTCTTGATTACAATATACCAGAACAGAAATTTTTTTCAAATTAATTTTTTTCAAGCTATATCATTCTCCGGATGAGTTTAGATAGTCAAACATTTAAAATAATGTTACTGTAAGATTTAGAAGGTATTTCCTATAATCCAGCCCCATCCTCAAATCACTCCAATGAAGGCTACCTCCCAGGCAGCCAAGCACCTCAACAAAACTTCAATATTTCTGATGGCAAAAAGGTATTTCTGCCCTCTTCTATTATAATCACCCCCAAACAACAAGGAAATAAAAACTAAAACCACAACTGAATTTTGGACAACAGAAGAAGACATCTGTAACTCAGAACACCCATGGTGTAAGCAGAGTGTGTGAGAGAAAGGTCAAGCCTGAGTGCCAGAAGAAAATCTCAGGAATCTAAGGCACCAGCTTACTACTAAAGGCAAGCAAAAAGCAACAGCAGCAAATAGGGAAATACATAAAAATCTGTGCAGGACAAGAAGAGCCCCCAGATCTCCACTCCTATTGGCAAGAAGCAGGAGGTAATTCCCTAGAGAAATTGAACAGAGAGCCTCCAGCTTCAGATACAGTGCATACAGAGGGCAGATGGGCCAGACCAGACCGGAGGATTGGGTGGAAGTCTGCACCTCAAACGAGGAAGCCTCCAGCCCCTTACCCAAATGTCATGTTTTTACCTGCCTGACTCAGCAGGCCTTGATGTTGAAAACACTTCATATGGATTTATTCAAAAGTTGTGATATTGGAATTTGGAATTGAAGAGAGGTGAGGTGTAAGAGAGCTCTATTTACTTTAATAGGAAATAGTGTTTGATGTGGAAATACTTGGAAATAGTAAGGTAAATAAAGGGTATACAGCTAAAATTGTTAAAAGTAGTTGCCTCTATAAACTGGGGTGAGGGAAGAGGTTTTATACATGTGGGAGTGCTATTTTTTTCTCATAAGCTTTTAAGCACTAATTACTTTTTAATGATGTGAGTGTATTTCTTTGATAAAATTGAGGAAAAAAGGAAAAATTGCTTGGGCATTTAGTTGTCTATTATTTAATTTATGTGTCTGATGAGTCAGATTTCCATAAATAGATTTTATTCAAGAGAGCCACTCATGGAGATTGCAGGTCATAAATAAGAATTGATGATATTGGGGAGGTAATTAATCGGTCAGTAGCCAAGAAAAGAACACTGACTCCCGAGAGAGATGTCTGAGCTCCACTTGAAAGGTTAAGATTTCTACTCTGGCTTTCATTCTGACCAAAATCCTAGGAGAAACCTTTTACTAATCCACTCTTTGAAATGCAATTCATCTGATAAGTCACCCATACTGTTGGTGAGAGTCTAACTAACCATCATTCCAACTAGGAAAGTGCTCATGCCCGCTCTCTGTTGCCATAGAAACAGTGCAGCTCAAGTCTCTCTGTTGCTTTGGTAACCCACCCCCATTTCCTCACATCACTACTGCTGGGGTATTTTGCTGCCAAGATAATGGTCTCTATTGTGGATTGAATGTTAATGGAGCAGGACTCTATCCCAGACTACACCCAGACCCCCCCCCCTCCGCAGCTCCATATTTCAAGGCATTGTCTAAGTGGCATCTCAATGAAATGATAATAGACACTCAAATCAGAAGGAGAGGAGCTGTAGTGGCAGAGGTGGTAGGGGTTCCTTATTATAGTGAAAGGAGGGCTTAGTTTCTAATCTTGAAAAAGGAGGAATGATATCTAAGAACTCAGAGATCATGCCTAAGAGGGCCTCAGCTGTGTATCAGGACCTGAAGCCATTTCTCCTAATCAATAAAGAATAATGATCATAAATGAAGCTTACCAGGTAGTGAATATGTGCTAGGTGCTAGGTTGAACAATTTATGCCCACTTAATCCCTATTTTACAGAAGAAGTAAAGAGTAAGTGACCTATTCAATATCATACAAATTCAGAATTTAAACTCAAATCTTAATCACTGAACTAAGCTGTCACTCACTTGAGACTGAAGAAAACAAGAGAAGCATCAGGGAGTGTTCTTGACCAAAAGAGCTTACTCTTCAACTGGAAAAAGGAATTTAACACAAAGATAAAAAGAAGGAGAGAAGATAATACTTTACAGGATGTGATTAAATGTGAAGTTCAGGTGCTGTGTTCACCAAGAAGCTGAAGTAGGTACAGAACTCATAACAGACTTTCATAGGGGAAAGAAGGTTCATGCAGACACCAAGAGAGATCCAGAAGACAAATCTTATTTAGCAAGAATCAGGGTCAAGTGCAGACTCTAGCCCAAAGCAGACCTTTAACCTAAGGTACCTCCTGCTGATGACAGCCTTTCTGTTACCCAGCAAAGGGAAACCCTATACTCCTCTTCTTTTTTGTGTCCTCAAAACATAAGAGATTCAAATTTACTTGATACTATCTGACTCTTTTACTTTTAAATACAAAAAAAAATTGAAGTTTCATATAAAATTGTTTTAAATTTTATAGCTCTCAATTTCACAATCCAATAATTCTATTTGCTTTCCAAGTAGATTTTTTTAGGCACCGCAAGTCTTCATAGAATTAAGTGGAGTATAAATCTTCAGAAATAGAATTTTTATGATGTCTTGATTTTTTTTATCAGAGTTATAACACTCAGACTTGTCCTTGTGTATCTTCTAATTTGCCCCCATTCTCCTCCCTTTATCACTCCAAGGAATGACAGCATGCTGAAGACCCCATGCAGAGCTATAAAGGAGACACTGAAACCTCCAAGGGGAACTCAAGAGTGAAGCATCCTGACATCCCTGTCTGTGCGGTCTTTTAAAGCCCAAAGGTGTGGTTCTCAATCCTGAGTTCTCTCAAGTCATCTCAAAGGTCATCAAAAATGCTCAACTCAATTCAAAGCCAAATGAATATAAACTTGCTTCTAATTTTTATAATGTATATGTATGGTGTCAGGAAATCTGAGAGGGAATTGAAGACACAGATTCATCTGAAAGTAGTACTGAGTTTTTGCTAAAATGGCATTTTGTGAGCAACACTGACTAGAGTTGATCCAGCTCAACCTCTCTGTCTCTTTCTCTTCCTCTACCAATTATTTTCTTTCCTCATAATTATGTGACACTGGGTCAATCACTTCATCTTCTTAAAACTCAGTTTTCTCATCTGCAAAAAGTGGAAATAATGGTAAGTTATTTTTCTGTGGATTAAATGAAACTATGCATGCAAAGAGTTTACAGTGGTACCAGGCACTGATGCCTAGAAGAGATTATAATTTTTTATTCTTGTATAAAAAGAATAAAAATAACTGTATAAAAGGAACCCATTAGGTGTTTTGGGTTATCAAAAAGACTCTTCTGGGGCGCCTGGGTGGCTCAGTTGGTTAAACGACTGCTGTCGTCTCAGGTCATAATTCCTGAGATCCGGGATCGAGCCCCACATCGGACTCCCTGCTTGGCAGGAAGCCTGCTTCTCCCTCTCTCACTCCCCCTCCTGTGTTCCCTTTCTCGTTGTGTTTCTCTCTGTCACATAAATAAATAAAATCTTTAAAAAAAAAAGACTCTTCTCCTTTAGGGACTGGCTTCTTTCTGTAAATCTCAGTTGGTTTCAGCATGTGAACTTTGGAATATAGTATTTCCCAGATCTTCCTGCAGCTTCTCTTCCAGACTTCTACTTTGATTTGGTGATTTAGCTTGATGTATCAAGCTTCTGACCCTGCTTAATCCTTGCATCCACCTACTTCAACCTTCTGCATCCTAATTTTTGTGGTTCTGCTCCTGGCACCAGGACCTAAATTTTAGTTTCTTTGTACAGCCATAAATTTCTGATATTCTTGATGGTACACTGTATCCTGGGTTATAATTAACAGGATCATGAAAAGGATGTAGAGCCCTTGTAGGAAGATATCAGACATCTTAGCATCTGGTGAATAGAGAATTGTTACCCTGGAATGCAGAGGAGATTTATTAATCAATTACTGTGTGTCTGATGTCAAGGTTTAGACTTTGGGGAATTTGTGGCAAGAGTGTACAGCTAGTCTTGAATGCCTTTGTCTGAAAAACAGGCTCCTCAAAGAGAATAGTCTTGTTCATCAAAAGAACATTCAGCCTAGAGTAGTGAGGAAAGAAGGGGGAGCCACCTACCAAGCCACTGGAGTAGCTCGATCAATTTTGGTGACCCATGGGATCAACACACTCACATCCCCAGTACCTTATGTGTTGCAAAAAAAAGGGAAAACTTACATATCACAGTCAATAAGAGGATGAAATTATTGGGGATGGGCAAATAGAAAATATGTATACAGTGTGTGTGTGTGTGTGTGTGTGTGTGTGTGTAACAAACTCTAAAGTCTACAGCGTTTGAAAGATACTTGACAAAATGTAACAGAGCTTAAGCAGAATGTTTTGGGAATGAGGTGAGATGGTGTTGAAAGTGATCATTTATGGGGCGCCTGGGTGGCTCAGTTGGTTAAGCGACTGCCTTCGGCTCAGGTCATGATCCTGGAGACCCGGGATCGAGTCCCACGTCGGGCTCCCTGCTCGGCAGGAAGCCTGCTTCTCCCTCTCTCACTCCCCCTGCTTGTGTTCCCTCTCTGGCTGTGTTTCTCTCTGTCAAATAAATTTTAAAAAATCGTTAAAAAGAGGATATCTCATAGTATGTAGTCTTCTGAGATTGCTTTTAAAATTCATCCTCTTCCTAAGATGGTCCATGTTGTTGTATAGCTTTTGTTCTTTCATTTTTACCATTATATACCTACTGTGATCCTTAAAAAATTGTCAAATCTTATTGCTCTTTAACTAAAATACTTTAGCAGCTTCCCATTAAATTTAGAGTAAATCCCAAATTTCTTACCTCCCTACAAGGCTCTCTGTGATTTCTTCAGGTATTTACAGTCCTCAGGCAGTCTCTTTTATTCTAGGGAACTGCTTCTCTGTGCCAGTCTTGGCCTATTGTTACCTGTGAATTTTTGAACATGCTATCTCCTACCTTCTCCTGTTCCTAGCTAGCCTGTAATTCAGAGGCTCTCTGCCACCTCTCCAGTCTCTGCTTTCTCCACTCTCACACTTGTCTTAGGTTTCAACCACACTGTCATTTCTTTCCAGTTTCTATATCCCCATCTCAGAGGTTTCACTGGAATGCTACTATTCCTTATTCTTGATCTTGTTAGCTCCTGTTTGCTAGGATGACCCTGCCTTCTTATCCATAACCTTCTGCTAACTAGATTAAGTAGTACTGTTCAAACCTCTCATCCTGCCCTATCTGTTCCCTTCATTATACTCAATAAAGTGTGAACCTCTTTTATATTTATTTATTTGTGTGTTTATTTAGTTGCTGTTGATCTTATTCTGGAAATTCAAGGAGGTCAGGCACTATCCATCTTATTCACCACTGTATCCCTGGAACCTGGAACAGTGATTAACAAAAAGCAGATCCCCAGAAAATACCTGCTGAATGAATACATGGTTGAATACATAAATGAAATAATGAATAAATGTATTAATAAGGATCTGAAGGGAACCAGAATTCATTTACAAGATCTGTTGCCATGGGTAGCTGGGTTTCTTATCCTCTCCTTGTCCCCTATCAAAGAGCTTAGGTCTTCCCATACCCCAGTTTCTAATTCCAGATAGCTGCATTTATGTCTGTTGGGTCCTATCCCCTATAGAAGCCCACAGTTGTGCCTGCAGTTAAAGTTGGGCTACAGGACATCCTTGATGTAAGCTCCTTTCTCCTGGATCTCATTGGCTGCCTTTGCCTTCCCAATAGTAGACCTTGAATTGGTTTTCTCTCTCCAAGGTACTCCCTTTATATTTGTTTCTCCCTCCTTGGAAAAAAAGAGGATAGCACATTTATAAGTATACTGAGGGTTAATTTGACAGAGTCTCTTGCTGGAGCCTGAAATGACATTTTTGCTTTGACCTGTTGAGTCCTTGTGACTTTCCAGAAATGGATTTGGGTAATGACTTGTCATTATGAGTAATTAGCATTTGTGGATGTCTGAGAAGACATGCTCTTTTTTTCTCTTTCTTTCTTTTTTAGCTTTGGAAACTTTAGTACCCTTTTGACACTTCTTTTGTGGTTGCTTATTTTGTAAGGGGTGAGATAAAATCATGGAAATAAAAGGTTATCCATCAATGCCTATAATTAACCCTTCACTATACTAAAAGAAATGAAAATGTTTATATTTCTAAAGGTGTCTAGATGTACATTCAAGACTAGAACAGATTTCTTTTAAACACTTTAGATTTTTTTTAAAGTAAGTTCTATGCCCAAGGTGGAGTTTGAACTCATGACCCCATGATCAAGAGTCCCATGCTCTACCAACAGAGCCAGCCAGGTGCCTAAGAAACATTTAAGCATAAATTTCATTGTGGTACAAATTCAGTATCTAGATTTTTTTCCCTTCAACACTTTGAAGTTAGCATTTCTAAGCTGATATTTGGAATCAAAGAAGAGAGCCATCGTTCTGATTTCTTATTCAATATGTTTGATGATGCTTTGTCATCTGTCATATTCAGTGTTTGAGGATGTCTGTGACTGCTTACTGCTCCTAGATAGTCTTGTTGATTTTTTTCTTTTTTTTTTACTTTAAATTTATTTTATTTACATAGTTTTGTTGATTTACAAGACATTAGATAGAACCAGAATGACTGTTAGACTTCAACTTATCCAGTCCTCTCATTTTGCAGATGTCCCCCCCCAAAATAAAGTGACTTTGTTTTATTAGTACTTAACTCATAATTTGGAGATTGGACTATATGACCTTTAAAGTTATTTCCAAATATATGAAATACAGAGCAAAATATTTTAGAAAGTTTTAGCACTTGTAGGGATTCTCTGGGTTTACAATAGCATTGACCTTATTTGGTTCTATTAAAACAAATTCTGGCATGTTCACAAATGGATTGTCTCTGTTTAGACATAATAAGTACCTTATCGGTTCTATTATCAGGGCTGCATTGTGCTGGAGTCTCAGTCAAAGGCCTGGAAACTGAATGGTGAAAAACAAATAAACAGTGCTGTTAGACTGCTTTCCAGAAGAGAGAGATATTGACCATAAACACATTCATGGGCTCTCACAACCATCAGGGAAGCTATGAATGAGGGACTCTGTTACTTGCTGTTTTACCAAAGTCACTAAATTGTAACTTGGAATGAAGAAAGTGTGGGAAATAGCCTGATGTTCCTTTGACTAATCCAAGCTTGTTCCTTGAAAGTTAGAATAACAATATCATAAAAGAATCCTATGTATAATATAGTTGGCTTCCAAAAAAAAAAAAAATCAAATCTGTGTGTGGTTCCAGAATTCTCTCCCTTCTGCTTGCTTCCACTCTTTTTCTTTCCTCCTTGTTGCCTCTCTCTTTCCTTTCTTCCATTCATCCTGCTTTACTTCAGTTCTCTCCCTCTCCCTCCCCCATCCCTCTCTCTTTCCTATCTTTTCTCTTTCTTTCAGCCTGTTATTTTGGACTTTCTTCCTCTTTGGCCTCCAAACTGGATTTTTTCTGGTTTAACTAAAAGAGTTGATACAGTCAAGAAGTTATGGAGTAATTGCAAGAGAACCCACTGTTATGCAGAAGTGGAAATTCTATTTCTGTTTATTATATCTACAATATTAGAAATTAGATTTTACTAATATATCGCTATGTTTTTACTGACAGTGGTAATAAATCAAAGATGCTTGGATTTCTTAGCTTTGAAATATGGGATGAAAAAAATTATAGCTCTAGTCCTGAATCTAAGCAACTTATTCTGTGATCTCCACCAAGACTCTCTGTTTCTTTATTGTAGGTTTCATGCCTTTATTTGTTAGCTGGGCATGGGAATGTATCAAGAGATTAACTTTCTTCTTATAATGTGCCTTGTTGCTTTTCTTCAGCTGGTAGGTCAACTATGGCTTTATGAAAACTTCCTTCTTAGAATATTGCAAAAACAGGTGTTCATCCCAGATCCTGTAGTAGAGCAGGGCTAGGAGTTGGGCCTGTCTCCACATTTTGGCAGCTATTTACTGAGTGTTTCTAGGTAGGGTACTGTGAACCAGGATCTCAGGATGCAGAAATGAATAGGAATGGGCTCCACTCTGGTGGTAGACACAGACAGACAAGCACAATAGTGTGTGATAGGTGATTTGACAGGTGTCCAGTGTGTGCAGCTATGATGCAGAGATTTCTGGAGTGAGTGCTCAATACATTCTCTTCCCAAACGCCAATGATTTTCAAAAATATGTGCTGCATGAATTCTGAGAAACTTGCTGAATGTGTAGATTCCTGGTTACAACTCCAGAACCATAGAGTTCTCAAAGTAGAGCCTGGGAATATACAATTTATAGCAAACTCCCAGATAATTAATAAATGATTTAAATGGAATATACATTTAAAATATATCTTAAAATAGGATACAAAATTAACATAAAGAAGTCAGTTGTATTTCTATATACTAATTACAAATTCTCAAAAAGAGAAACTAAGACAACAATCCCACTTACAATTGTGTCAAAAAGAATAAAATACTTAAGAATAAATTGAACCAAGGAGGTGAACAACCTGTACTCTGAAAACTATAAGACACTGATGAAAGAAACTGAAGGTAACACAGATAAATGAAAAGATATACCATGCTTAAGGATTAAGAGAATTAATATTTTTAAATTGTCCATACTACCCAAAGCAACCTGCAGATTCAATGCACTCCCCATCAAAATACTAGTCATTTTTCAAAGAGCTGGAACAAAGAATCATAATATTTGTGTGGAACCACAAGACCCTAAATAGCCAAAGCAACCTTGAGAAAAAACAGCAAAGTTGGAGACATCACAATCTATATCACAATTTCAAACTATACAACAAAGCTATAGTAATCAAAACAGTGTGGTACTGCCATGAAACAGACACATAGATCAGTGGAATAGAACAGAGAGAAATAAACATACTACTTTGGTCAATTAATCTATGACAAAGGAGATAAGAATATACAATGAGAAAAAGAATGTCTATTCAATAATTGGTATTAGGAAAATTGGACATCTACGTGCAAAAGAATGAAACAGGACCACTATCTTACACCAAATACAAAGATAAACT
The DNA here is from genome assembly GCA_004023965.1 of Spilogale gracilis. Taxonomy (NCBI): domain Eukaryota; kingdom Metazoa; phylum Chordata; class Mammalia; order Carnivora; family Mephitidae; genus Spilogale; species Spilogale gracilis. Next base: position 26,664 of record PITA01018922.1, on the reverse strand, counting down.
CAAAATGATTAAGGACTTGAATTAAGACCTAAAACCACAAAACTCCTATAAGAAAACATAGGAAATAAGTTCTATTATATTGGTCTTAGCAATATCTTTTTTTTTTTGACCAGTCTCCTCAGCAAGGGCAACAAAAGCAAGAACAAACAAATGGGACTGCCTCCAACTGGAAAGCTTCTGCACAGTGAAGAAAGCCATCAGTAATATGAAATGGCAACCTCTAAATAGGAGGAGATATTTGCAAATCACACATCTGATAAGATGTTAACAGCCAAAATATATAAAGAACTTACATGCCTAAACATCAAACAACCAATTAAACAATGGGCAGAGGACTTGAATAGACATTTTCTCAAGAAATACATCCAGATAGTCAACAGGCACATGAAAAGCTCCTCAACATCATACATCATCAAGGAAATGCAAATCAAAACCACAGTGAGATGTCACCTCACTGGTCAGATTGGCTACTATCAAAAAGACAAAAAAGAAAAAAGCATTGGTGAGGATGTGGAAAAAATGAAGCTTTGTGCAATGTTGGTGAGAATGTAAATTCGTACATCTCCTATGAAAAACAGTATAAAAGTTCCTCAACAACTTAAAAATAGAACTATCATATGATCCAGAAATTTCACTTCTGGGTATTTATCTGAAAAAAAAATGAATACAACAATTAAAAAAGATGTATGCACCCCTGCGTTTATTGCAGAATTATTTACAATAGCCAAGATATGGAAGCAGCCCGTGTCCATTGTTAGATGAATGGACAAAGTAGATGTGGTACGTATGTGTATGCGTGTGTGTATATATAATGGAATATCACTCAGCTATCAAAAAGATGTGACAACATGGATGGACCTAATAGGTATTATGCTAAATGAAATAAATCCTACATAGAAAGAAAAATACCATATGATTTCCCTTATATGTGGAATCTAAAAAACAAAACAAACAAAACAAAATGGATATATGACTCATAGATACAGAAACAAATTATTGATTATCAGAGGGGGGTTGTGAACAGGAGAAATGGGTGAAGGCTATAAAGTGGTACAAACTTGCAGTTATAAAAAAGTCATGGGATGTAATGTACAGCATAGAGAATATATTCAATAATATTGTAATAATTTTAAATGGTGACAGATGGTGACTAGATGATTGTGGGGATCATTTTGTAATGTGACACCAATCACTACAATGTATACCTGACCCTACTGGTACATTGTATGTTCATTTTACCTTGATTAACTATCTAAATAAATATACCTAAAAATTCACCCTTTGAGATCTGTTTTTTAGGTCTTAAAGTCCGTTAGGCTTAATAAATCTCAAAGTAAGATGCAAATACAGTCCTCTGGGAGAGGACTTAGGTCAGATCTTATTGTACATACTTCCCCACACTTGCACTATGCTCAGCATCCTCTAGGTATTCAGTGATCAATGACTGTATAGAGAAGACATGCCAAGCATTGTCATCTGATCCCTGACTTTAGGGGTTGGAGTAGAGCTGTTAGGACAGATTGCTGTGCTTAAACAATTGAGAATAAATCTAGGACCATGGGTGAAAATTAGGAGCCTGATACTGGAGAGGAGGACCTTGAAAAGGAAAGTTGGAGTGAAGTAAGGAAAAACTTATCTGTTGCAGAATTCCAATGATCTTTATCATATGAGACTGGCCACCAAGGAGGACAAATTTTACCTTTAACTTTTATATTCTACAAATATCACTACAAATATTTGCTATTGGGATATGACCAAATTATAAAATAGAGGTATATTTTAAACTTAAAGATGAGACTTAGCATCTTGTCAGATTTGATATTCTGAGTCCATCACCCAGGAGCTACCTAAGTTGGATAACTCTTTAATTCCTCTCAGATTTTGTTAGCTTGTCTATAAAACTGGAAATCCTTTGCCTGCCTTAGAGGAATCTTATAATGGTCAAATGAAGTAATACAAACCTATTTTAAAACTGTGTTGAGCTATTTATAAAATATCAGCTCCAGGAAAGCAGAAATTTTTGTCCAATGTCAATGCTGTTTCCCCAGCACCTGGGACATTGCCAGCTCATTGCAGGGTCTCAAATAATGCCAGATGAATGACTTCTGGTGACTTATGTGATGAGGTAAATGGATACTATAGAACAAGTATAGACTTCATACTGAGACAGAACTCAGTTCAGATTACAAATTCCACCTGTAATTGCTGTGTGACCTTGGGCAAGTAACTGAGTATCCCTGATCCTTATTTCTCCTCCATAACTATTCCATATGCTATATGGAATTAATAATAGCTACCATATAAAGTCAGACAATACATATAAAGTGCTTGGTTCAGTGCCAGGCATTTAGTTGATAGTCTGAAGCTATATTATTAGCCAGAAATTTATAAACTAAAGGTATAAGAAATACAGAAGGCACAGAAATACATTCTAGAATCATAAACACTTCTGATAACTGAATGTGACACACTTTCCAGAAAAAAATGCAAGTACATATTATACATAAAATATCGCATATAATTTCAGAGTTACCTTGAACTCATCATGGACCCATAGTCATTGGCTTTTTCCAAGTCATTATTTTTTTAAATATAATACATGATCATGTTAAAAAATGCAGACGTTGGGCGCCTGGGTGGCTCAGTGGGTTAAAGCCTCTGTCTTCAGCTCAGGTCATGATCCCAGGGTCCTGGGATCGAGGCCCCATCAGGCTTTCTGCTCAGCAGGGAGCCTGCTTCCTCCTCTCTCTCTGCCTGCCTCTCTGCCTACTTGTGATCTCTTTCTGTCAAATAAATAAATAAAATCTTTTAAAAAATGCAAACATTATGCTAAGTGAAATAGTCAGAAAAAGACAAATACCATATGAACTCTCTTATATGTGGAATCTAAAAAGCCAAACCAAACCAACCAAACAAACAAAAAACACTGAAGCTCATAGATAAAAAGAACAGATTGATGATGCCAGAGGTAAAGCATAGGAAGTGGGATAAATGGACGAATGGGGTCAAAAGATAAAAAGAAAAAAAATGCAAACAAGACAGAAAAGAACAAATATTGAAGCAACAAATTAACTAAACTCCCACTGCCTAGAAATGACTAATATTAACACTTGGTGAACATGTTTCCAGACATCTCTGTATGAATATACATATGGAGCAAGAGAAAGAAATCTGTGAGGATACATGCTTTTCAGAAAATAAAAACATTTGCATTTCATGTTATATGAATTTAACACAATGGAAAGAAACTGATGCAAAATTGAAGGAATTTCCCGACTTCTATGAAACACTTTTTTATTACAAGCACCATTTATTCACAATTGATTCTCTATGGCCAAGAAAATATATTATAAAAACTGTAAGAGTTAACTTTATTGCTAATTCTGTTGTTAGGAGTAACTTTTGATCTTTACTATGGTAGAAGAATAGATTACCCTGCCTATATTTTTGTCTGCTTTCTCCCCACACAACACAATTTTTATTGACTATTATTTTTAGTTTACCAGGTTTTGGTTTACTATGTTTACATTCTATACTGGAACCACAATCTCCTCAATCACTTAATGTTTATTCTATCCCTTCCAGAAGTATTTTAATATGTATTTATCATGTTTCACTGAAAGTCAGTTTGGGATGGGAGCATCAGGACATAGATACTAATTATGTTATTTTCAAGTGATCCGAGGGATGCAAAATATTAACACAAATTCGTGGGCTAATGGACAGGAGGTTAGGATGTAACTTGACCAAATTATTTGAGGAATGCCAGCAAAGGGCTGAAGTACAGGCCTACTGGTCAACCATAACTATGGCAAGTTGGGCTCCAGGTCCTGGGAGAAGTCACTGATTACCAAACTCTCTGGAGAGGACAAACTATTAGACTGAATCCCAACCTTCTCCCCTAAGCCCCTTGGAAGAGGCTATCCTTCAAGGCTAGTTGGGTAGGCCTCCTGTAATACCATAACTAGTCTATTCTCAAACCTATTGCTGGGCTGATATTTGCTATTTTAATGGTGATAGCTCCTCTTTTCTGCATATGCTAGTATTTTTTTTTGCATCTTTGAAAGCCAACAAAATATTTAAAATGAAGTAGGGAATATGCCTAACCCAGCCTTTGCCACATACATGCTGAATTAATGCAACTTGAAGTAACATTTTAGTGTTTTATTGGTGTTCAGTCAGATAACCTTTGTGGATTAAGGTCTACTGTCAGATCCATCTCTGTATAAGCAGGGGGAAGGATCTAGAATGTGAAGTGAGGTGAAGAGGGACTAGTGGGAAGAGGAGGAAGCCAGAAAGGTAGACTGAGGTCATAGATGAAGCAGCTCGTGCTCTGCATTAGAGGGGTGCTGTTCATCGTCAACAAGAAGGGAGAAATAGACATTGTACTGAGGTATTTTTGTCGTGCAGCTGCATAAGCAGGCAGCTCATTTTGCATGATTTATAAGGACCTTTCTGGTTTGTTCTTTTTAACCTAGATGACTGCAAGAAAGAGCTCCATGTCCAGGGGAATCATTAATTGAGGTATCCCTCAAAATAGGAATGTCTCTATGGAAGCACAGCTCTGAAGAGGTCTTTTAGAGATCATCCCAACCAGGGATCTCAATCCAGGCTGCACATGGGAATATCCTGAGGTATTTTTAACACCAGTTAAAAGTTATTAATTTAAATGTGGAGGGGGTCATGCATATGTGTGTTTAAAAGCTCCCCCAAGTGATTTTAATATGCAGCCAGAATTGAGAACCTCTGAACAATTTCAAGCCTCTCATGGTACAGAGGGGAAAGTAAAATTCAGAGGGGAGGAACTTGTCCAGTGTCATTGTCATCTTACTTGTCCAATTGGGACAAGAGCCCAGGGATCCTGATTTCCCATGTCAGTGTTCTCTGGAATATGGTCATGCCCTATAGTAAGCAGATCTTTGGAAATAGTAAGTGATCTCCTTGCTCTTTCCAACAGAGCTCAGAAGTTCATTTCAGCTATTGCTACCAGACATCTGTTCTCCAGTCCTACACGGAATAGTTTAATAAAATTGATTCTCATCCAGAATCCTACTGAGAGTTTATCAAGAAATGACCAGAGGGTGTTATGATTTAAAAAAAAAATACAGTAGCCACTTTAAGTTTCATTTAAGGTAGAAACTACTTAACCCATATCCAAGGTCTTTTTGTCTGGCCTTTGCTTGCGGTATGATGGGCAGTCACGAAACAGAGTAAAACTAAGTAGTCCCTATACCCTAACATGATGTGCTTTTAAAAATTAGATGTTGAAAAGTATGCAACTTAACACGGTTCCTTTTTCACCTTGGATGTCAGGAAGCCCTAAGTAACATTTTATACATATTGTAGTTTAGGCTTATACAACCATGTTTTTTGTTTTATCATTTAAGTCTTGTTTTTACAGGATATGTGTGTTTTGCTATAAGCTACTTCACCTCTTTTGGAAAGTAGTCACGGGTAAATAATAAATGGCTCATGAGGTGTTTGACCCAGCCATGATCTGAATGCCAATAATATCAAGCCCAACTCAGAGCATCATAGCATCCCAGTATATGACAGTGCCTTTGCTCAGAGCTCCTTTCTTTCTTTCTTTCTTTCTTTTAAAGATTTTATTTATTTATTTTACAGAGAGAAACACAGCTAGAGAGGGAACACAAGCAAGGGGAGTGAGAGAGGGAGAAGCAGGCTTCCCACCAAGCAGGGACCCTGATGTGGGGCTCGATCCCAGGTCTCTGGGATCATGATCCGAGCCGAAGGCAGTGGCTCAACCAACTAAGCCACCCAGGCGCCCAGCTCCTTGCTTTCTTGCTGTGCTGTTACTATCTGAAGTATTTCCATTCTCTGATTGCTTCTTGGATAGATACAGAAGACTATGGGAAGCTATTCCTTCTGCCAAGGAGTTTAAATTCTAGGCCCTGCAGTCAAACTTTTCAAAGGTGATTTCCCCTAACTTACTTGCATCTCACATGCCTTCAAAGCAAGCGAAGGGTGAAAATTGGGTTGTAGGGTAGGGAGTGGAGGGGGAAGGTGCATAAATATATCGAGGTACTGAGGAGAGCTTGTTCTTACAGCTCCAGGCACAGGTACTGGGACTTCCAAGGCCCTAGTTACCTGTTTATGAGGAAGGCAGTGCCCCCTAAAATGAAATTTGCTGACTGTTTTTTCTATTTTGAAAGTTTTTATGCTGATTAAGTCAATGTTAGCTCCTTCCACCCATTCTCACTGCACTCTCTCCCTATGGATTTAAAAGCAAGGGGCATAGGCCATCTTATATTTATAGTGAAGTCTTGTGAGCAAGCCCAGCCTGAAAGAGTGTCCAGTCCAGAGAATCTTTTTTCATGGCTTTCATATCATGGCTAATGATAAAAACTGAGAAGTGATAGAGCAAGAGCAAGCTCCACACCTAACATTACCACTCAAAGCTTATGATGGATGATCTTTACCCTCCTGGTTTTATTAACCTCAGACGGCCATTAATATCAGGCTACCGTTATCTGTAGTGGTGGAGTAGTATCTGTCATCTGGTGGAGAGCAGGTGTGGTGGAGTTGTCAGCCCAGGTGGCAGCTTGCAAGAAAATAAAACCTGTGGGATAGGTGTTCTTTTGTCTGTTGACCTGGTTCTGTAGTGAGGCACTCTTTATATTTGGCCCAGGGCTATTAAAGTGGCCCATATCATCTTTAATGAAGCAGGAGCTTTGCCAAGAGGAACTAATATGACTCCTCCGTCTTCTCTCACAATCCTAGGAACATGAAGATAGGTACTCTCCGGTCAATCTCTCTCCCATTCTGGATTACAGTAACTTGGGGGGGAGGGAATTATACCCCAGTCTCCTTCCTCCAGCCTCACTGTCCTTCTCCATAAAGGTACCTACAAACGATTGAAGAATTATTCTCTATGGATGGATGGATGACAAGGATTGTGCTCTGTTATCTAAAGCCATACCATGCTCTCCTGAAACCTCATTAAAAGTGATTTTTGTATAACTTAGATGGTCTTTTCTCGGGGTAATAAGAGCACAGATTTGGGACACACACAGATTTAGACTCAAATCTGTGTCCCACTACCCAAACATAGTCTCCTGACTAAATGTGTCACTTTGGATAAATGACTTCTCTTTAAGCCTGCTTGCTCATGTATAAAATGAAGATAATCACAGCATCTACCTCATGTGGGTGTTGTGTGGAAATGTATTAAGTGAAACACACGTATATAAGCCTTAGCAAAGTGTCCAGCACATAGAAAGTCCTCAATAAAGGGTAATAGTTACTACCTAGTATAGAGGGTCACAACATCCAAAGGCACTTATCCAGGGAAAATCCTGAGAATCAAAGACATAAATTTTGGCAAACCATTTTCTAAGAGGCTTTACAGGCTCAGTTCTCAGATCTCCAAGTTCTATAGAATAGCAGCTCTGAAAATTCATATCTGATTGTTATGTCCATGCAGCTCAGCGCAAGACATAACATGCAGCCTTAAATAGATCTAGAGAAAACTGGGAATGCATTAAAATTGGCCACAAAAACAAGTAAAAATCAAGCTCTGTAATTAATGTTCAGCCATCCATAGACTGTGAAGTTTAACAAGATGGTCTAAAGGTCAGGAGTGGGACTTACTCAGCTAAGACCCAGAGAGAGAGAGAGAGAGAGTGCACGCACAAAAGAAAGGAAACTCATGGCCACACGGCTGCATGGCTGCTGCTTCCAAGTTCTTTAACTTGCGACCTCGTGTTGGGGAATTAAAGGAATTCCAATTAAGCCCTTTCGTTTTGATTTCTCATTAGGTCCTTAGAATATCTGCAGAAAATTAAATAGAACTAGAGACCTCCAGCCGGGAGATTTATCCGATTTAATGTTTTGAAAGAGACTTATTATCTTGTCAAGAATAATTCGAAAATCCAAATAAGAGCAATTGAATCAGCAGAATTTAGGCCTCAAGATAACAATCATTCTGTACAACCAACCATAGCATTTAAACAGCTGAAGTGGCATTTCCAAAGCTGCCGTTCCTGTTTCAACAGCTCAGCCCTTTCTAACTGTACCCTCTCCCTTCCCCATCAGCACTGACCATGTTTTAAAGACCACAACCAAAAAAAACCCCACAGCAATAGCATTCAAACTGAGCCCACACCTGGGTTCTTCATTCTTGTTTTACTTGTCTTCATTCAATGTCATGTTCTAATTGCTGTGCAGACAGACTGCAGTCTGATGGCCTTCCAAAATGCTTGTCCTTTTCCACTGGATGTCTTTGGCAGGCTGTGTTCTCCATGTGAAATAGCAGCTGGCCACCTCCCTTATCTTCTCCTGGGACAAGAGCTCACTGCTAGAAACAATTAAATGGGCTTCAAAATGCAACTTGGCTTTTTTTTTTTTTTTTAACAACCTTCCAGCTATAGGCAGCAACTACCTTGTAAGATCTGAGTGTGCTGTCTCATTAATATTCAGACCATTCAGGTAAAGTCAGGAGGTGTGTTCTGTCATGGCTTCCCTCAGAATCCTTGTTGACATCATGTAGATGCTGGGATTTTCCCTAAAGACTTATGTCTCAGTCCTGAAAGATGAGGTCCCTCTAAGTATTGTCAGCTGCTCTTGGTACTACAAGACCACACAGTCTAGACTTCTTTGTTCAGGGTAGGTTAGACAGTGTGGAAGGAGTAGAAAATAGGTAACAAACTTTAAAATTGCTAAATGGTTTCTCTCATTTGAGTTATCTAAAGAGTCTCTTTTAGTTTAGAACAGTCTCTATTGGGTAAATATTTGATCAGTTCAAAGCCATTTCTTCTTCCTGTGTCCTTCCTTACTTCTGCATGTGGGGACAGCTTTGAGTCCTCCTGGCATGAAGTTGTGACACCTGGTTCACAAGCTGTCTTCTTTGATTTTTGCTGTAACATAATGAGTTGGACTGATGCTTGGACTTGTGTTTGCTTAGGTACCACTGGCATTGCCTCTGGTCATTGACATTCCATCCTTGACAGCTTCCTTTTCCTGACTCAGGCCTCTGCTACACCAATAGTCTACTCTGTACCTTTTGTCTTCTTCACAAGAATATGTAGGAAATTCTGGGTCCCCTGTAGCCCATGTACAAACTTGAGAGAGACTATTCTATCTGACCCCTTAAACTGAGATGCTGCACTCTCCTGTGCCACATTGGGTATGGCCCTGTGTGTGTAGTTTTCCTTCAAGCAAGACCCACTGAATTATGCTACCTTCCAACCACAGTCCCATGATGATATTAGCTACCTTTTATCTATCAGATTATTTCCAAAACTACAGAAAAATCCCACCCAATGAGGAAAATAGTGGGACCTATGTCTAATATCTTCTCCTTTGTTGTTTCCACATTTCACTATGGTGGAAGGGGTGTTTTATCTCACACTTTCTCTTTGAAAGAACTTACCGTATTCCCTCATGGTACTGAGTCTCATGGCTGAGGCTTAATAGCAGAAGAGAGAACAACCTTGCTACACCATGAAAGAAAATATTATATGAGCTTTTCAGGCATAGTTCTTGATCTTGACAAAGGATTATCAGGGGCAAAAGTTATACTATTTTGATGTCCCCCCAAATATCCTCACTATATTTACAATAATCCACCTTGCCTTCTAGAGGAAGGGGATCCCAAGGAGGATGCTTTGTTGTAGAGCAAGGGCTGAGTGTAAGATGCTCCCAAGAAAAGCTGAGAGAGTGACTCTCACTGCCCTGCGCAAAGAAGAGAAGAGAAGAACACAGAAAATATGGGTAGAGTCTGGTAGGAATGGTCTAGCATGGTTAGGGAAGCTGTGGGAAGGGCTACTCTAGAGAAGAAAAAGTAGATCAGTTAGATAGTAGCTGGAGAGGACTGTGGGGATAGATCAGAGATGTTTAAAGGAAATATTTTTGAAATTTGGCTACATGGTATGAATTCTAACCCCCTTTCCCCTCACCCCAACCTCTTGGAAATATAACATTCTTTCATGGAGATTTTATTCTGGAATGTGTGACAGTTGAGCCCTGCTTAAAGGTTGACATGGAGTCAGAACCAGGGCTTTACATAAAGATCTAATCACATTGTAGCCCTATTTCTATCTCTCCTGCATTCTGCACCTACATGGACTCAGGAAATCAATGGTGTCTGCAGATATCTCTCATATCCCTTAGTCATTCTTCTTCCTACTTATGGAGAGTTTTCCCATACTTTCTGTTCTGCTGGTTTTATTTTTGTCACCCTATTTCAGACAATTAGTTTTAAAATTTAAAAAAAATTTCTGGAATGCAAACTGGTGCAGCCATTCCTGAAAACAGTATGGAGTTTCCTCAAAAAGTTAAAAATAGAACTACCTTATGACCCAGCAATTGCATGACTGGGTATTTACCCAAAGAATACAGAAATACTGATGCAAAGCGATACATGCACCTTGGTGTTTATAGCAGCATTATCAACAATAGCCAAAATGTGGAAACAGCTCAAATGTGCATTGACTGATGAATGGATAAAGAAGTTATGAGACATCTGACGGAACATTACTCAGCCATCAAAAAATGAAATCTTGCCATTTGCAATGATGTAGATGGAGCTAGATTATGCAAAGCAAAATATGTCAGTCAGAGAAAGAAATATCATATGATTTCACTCATATGTAGAATTTTTTTCATATGTAGAATTTAAGAGATGAAACAGATGAACATATGGGGGATAAAAGAGAGAGAGGCAAACCATAAAACAGCCTCTTAATTATAGTGAACGACTGAGAGTTGCTGGAGGTGGGGTGGGTAAGGGAGATAGGTTAAATGGGTGAAGGGTCCTAAGGGGACACTTTTGATGATGCACTGCATGTTGTATGTAAGTGAAGAGTAACTAAATTCTACTCCTGAAACTAATATTACATTATATGTTTACTAACTGGAATTTAAATAAAAACTTGAAACTACCAAAAAATTTTAAGTAAATAAATAAATGATAAACGTTCTACAGGTTGGAGAATATTTTTAAATTTCTTTTTCTTTACTAATAAGCCAGTCAGTTAATAAGTATGTATTGCATACCCATTTTATAGTAGGCAAAGTTCTAGGTGCCTAGGAGAGAGTGATGAATATAAGAGGCACATGGCTCATCATGCAGTTTTGTGAGGAAGACAAACGTTAAATAAAGGAATATTAGGTAATTTAGTGGGTAATTCCATGTGTGTGAAGTGCTGCAGTAGAGGAGATGTGGGTGGGATACCCACATTTTACCCCATAATTACCCCAAAAAGGAGTAATTAGGAGACTCAGCATCCTCCAAGGGGTTAGGAGCAGCTCCTCCTATTTGACTGAGTTGATCTGAAGGATGAGCAAACATGAGCTAGAGAGAAAGGGGAGGAAGAACATTCCAGAAAAAGAACGAATAAGTTCAAAACTGTGGAGGCAGTATCTTCCAGGACTGAGGGTGGCCAGCATGGGCTGAGCACAGGGAGTAAGAGAAGCAGTGGTAAAAAAAATCAAAACTATAGACATTGCCAGACCTTGTGTTGATGAAGACAATATGGCACAGAACTAAGTGCTTGAGAGTCAGAAAGCCTAATTGCCTTACCTCCCAAATGGGTAGACTTAAGAATTAAACTTAACCTCTCTCAGATTGTGAAACTAGAATAATGTATCTAAGTCATAGACTTACTCTGAGGATTAAATGAGATAATTCACAAAATTCACTTAGCATCTTGCCTGGCACATAGTAAGCACATGATAAATACTATATAAGACCTCATAGACTTACTCTGAGGATTAAATGAGATAATTCACAAAATTCACTTAGCATCTTGCCTGGCACATAGTAAGCACATGATAAATACTATATATGACCTTCCTCAGCCAAATGAGGAATTTAAATTATATTTTGCAAACAATGGGTCACCATCAATGAGTTTTAAAAAGGATTTTATGATCTGTCTTGTGCTTTTCAAAGCATTGTTATGGCAGCAGAGAGGAAAAGGGGCTGGAGGGGAAGGTGAGATATGAGGGGGGTGGCAATGGGAAGGTTGTGGCAGCTGGGAGGGAGTTGGCTGTCTCAGTGTCCTATTCAGCTTCTCTCAAATATGTTTTCCTGCACTGCAGAGCCTGTAGAAGACCAGATTATGGCTCAGATTCTAGAGCAGACAAGATGCCATCAATTATATACATCTTGGAAATTCAGAAGGTACTTTCAGCTGGCAAGATTGGTTGTGGCCATTGGCTTTTCTGAAGCAGCAGTCCAGGGTCAGACACCAACGAAATAGTGAGAAGAGGCAGCTTCACAGATTTTGTGATCCCTGGGTCACATCTAAGGTCAACAGTACCGGGGCTGTCTACCTTCCTGACTGTAGTAGAGAAACAGTTCCCATGTTGGGCTCATTCTGTTGTATTGCTGTGGAAGTTATTTCTGGAAGCCTATCTCAGAGTCTTCCAGTCTATCTAGAACTGTGCAAACTTCTTGTTTTCTACATTAAATCCCTTTATACTTAAAGGGTCATTTATACTCAGAAATGCTAAAATGATTTCTACTTCCTGCAATTAACCCCCAATTGATCTAGAGATTATAAGCATTGATATACAGATTATTGCAGTAATTCAGACAAGAAATGATAGCTGAAGTAGCATACTGTCATGGGGGCATGCATACAATGGGACTGAACTAATAAGACTTCCTTCATTGATTGAAATGAAGTTTGGGAGGACTGACAACAGACACATAAATTATTGCCCTAAAAAATTATGTGGGTAGTGGTGCCACTTCTTAAGTTTGTCAAGATTGCAGTGGAGCAGTTTGGGTAGAAAAACGGTGCGTTTAATTCTGGACATATTCTGTTTAAGGCATATTTAACATCTTCACATGGATATGTGGCAAGGTCTGTTGAATATGTAAGCCTGGAGTTCAGAGGAACAACCTGGGCTGGATATTTCATGAATTGCATGGAGATGGTGGTCAAAACCTTGGAACTGCACAACATTACTTAGGGCACTGCAGAGTGGAAAAAAAAAAAGTTCCAATCAGATTTCTGAGAGATACTATTATTTAATGGGTGTTGAAAGAAAGAGGACGCAAAGCAAGACCAAAGGAATAAAACAAAACTAGGAGTAGCTAGATAGGCGGGAGCAATACAAAGACAAAGAGAATGAAGGAGAGAAATCAAGTAGGATGGAAACTGAAAGGTGTCCAGTAGATTTAGCAACGGGGAGGTCAGAGAGAAAGTGGCTGGGGGAAGAAACCAGATTGGAGTGGGTTGCACAAGAGTAGGATGTGACGGAATGGAGGAGATATATGTAAACAGCACTAAGGGGCAGCATTTGCCAGTTCATATGCCAGAAAAGCTCGAAATAACAATTATTGTGGCAGGCACATTCTTATAGTGCATTCTTCTGGTCATATCTTGAGTTCTCCAAAATCTATACTCTTTCTCTAATGTGGATCCTTTATCTTCTACACATGAGGGTGAAATGTACCTATGAAAATATTATTTAAAACTCCAACAACTTAATGCTGAAGTTTGGTTATGAAAGAGAAAAGAGAGGGAGGTAGTAGCTAGAAAGAAGATGAGGCTGAGGGAAGGTTTATTTTTTAAGATGGGAGAGGCTTGAGCTTGTTTCAGTCCTGATGGAAAAAAAAGCCAAGAAAAAGAAAAAGGATTATTGATTATGCAAAGTTCCTGGGAAGACAGAACAGCACAGGGTCCAGAACACAGGAGGAAGCATTGGTCCTGAATAGGAGCAGTGATCACTCAGTTCCAGTAGGAGGAAAGGAGAGAAAAAGTTGATGGGTATCTTAGGTCAAGTTCCTTAGACACAGAATCCGATTTGGGGGTTTCTGTGCAAGTGATTTACTGAGGGTGTTTTCTCAAAAAAGAAAAAAAAAATGTGTAGGGAATATGGGAAGCAGGATTTTGCAGGGCAAAACCTAGTTAGTATGATTTCAGAAATCCAGCCTCCACATGATTCCTCAAGGAGTTCTGGCATGTGAACTGTTTCCACTGAGTTTATCTTTGAGGCAAGAGAGCTGCATCAGTCTGTCAGGTAGCTAATGGCCACCCTCTTGGAAGTAGGATGAGGTGCATAACCTCCCAGGTATCTTTGGGTGAGGCAGCTTCCCTAGTTCAAGGGCAATATTCCAGGTAAGGGTGCAGGCACAAACCATTAGCTTCCAACTTCTATACCAACTGGCAAATGAAAGTGCCTACCTATAAAAGAGATATCAGATGCTACAGTGCTAGTGCAGGAACGTTTGCATATTTGGTTTTGAGGATAAACAGTGAGAGGCAAAGGAGTCTGAGATTTAAGAAGATGAAAAAAGGTTGAAAATAATAAAAGTATGAACTGACCAGGAAAACATAGTGGGTTTCCTGGACTGTTGAGATTGGTGAGCATAAGCTTCTAGTGATACCAATGACCCACTTGTGTAATTTTCTTTCCAGGTGCCCAGTGGTCCAGATATAGTCACGGAGAAAGTGGTAGTCAAATTCCTTGAAGGATGGAGTCCAAGTAGGTGCTTAAAAAGGACAGAAAGGAAGGGAAGTGTAGGTACCAGTTATGGTCCTTAGGGACTAGCTGGGCTAGGGAGAAGAGGAGAATGATGGAGAGAAAGAAAGAAGGTTAGAGTCAGTGGTTAGAGGTTTCCATCAGGTTGGAGAACAGGTCCGGTGGGGGGGTTATTCAATGAACCAACTTAAATAATAGAATTTCATAGACAGAAACAGAGCTTTTTGAACCTTTGATCTGATAGGGTGGACTATGGGAAAAGGAGGGCTGATCTGAGCCAAAACAAGAGTCATCAATGAATGAGGCTGGAAATGACTGAGAAATAGAGGGAGTAGCTAGCTGACTTACTTGGAGAGTGTTGCAACTGGAAGTCACGTGCCTCAAAGTGAAGAGACTGTACAATGAGACTTTCTTTTGAGGCTTTGGGGGACACCCTAAATATTGTAGGAGGATTTGGTTACTAAGGCAACCTCCACCCTCCGGCTCAGTCTATTTTTCCTGACTGAATAGCCCTCTTACACACCAGGCTTCTTCAGTAAGCTGCTATCGTTTGGGTTTCCATTTCTACTGTTCCCTACAAGTTTTCAAACTCTGTTGTGTTTTTTCCCCTTGAGGTATATTTGCTATATTCAGAAGGAAAGTTACTGCCATTGTTCTCTAAAGTGGGCATTTGAGCCTCAGTGGAGCCTTGCGTTCTCAGGGTCATTACCAAAGTAGCATTGCAGGACTTTGCTTAGCGGGGAGCCTGTTTCCTCCGTTCTCTCTGCATGCCTCTCTGCCTACTTGTGATCTCTCTCTGTCAAATAAATAAATAAAATCTTAAAAAGAAAAAAAGGGGGCACCTGGGTGGCTCAGTGGGTTAAAGCCTCTGCCTTCAGCTCAGGTCATGATCTCAGGGTCCTGGGATCGAGGCCTGCATGGGGCTCTCTGCTCAGCAGGGAGCCTGCTTCCTCCTCTCTCTCTGTGTGCCTCTCTGCCTACCTGTGATCTCTCTCTGTCAAATAAATGAATAAAATCTTTAAAAACAAAATAAAACAAAGTAGCATTGCTTTAGGACACTGTCAAAACAAGACCACTTTTCTCTGGGGGATAATTTGATGTAAACACTATGCCTTCAGGGGTTTTGGCTCTCCTTTCTCTTGACCTTGGGAAAGAGGCAAAATGCTCAGTGATCTCACAACTGAACGCCTTCCTTGACTTGATCCCTAGCTTTGAGTTTATAGTTCTCCAAGTGTACTTCCTCCTCTGAAAAATGATGCCAATGACAGACACTACTTCCTTAACAAGTATTTGCATTACCGCTTTAGCACAATTTCTGATACATAGAAATAGTCCACCTCCCTACATAAATAGTGAAGTGTCATAGAAATATTGGTCTTTGGAGTCAATGTGGCTTCTCCGCTTCTTAGTTACATGGTCTGGACAACTATTTACAACTTGCCTTTCTTCATATACAAAGTGAAAGTAAACTCATGGAAGCAAAGAATAAAGTGGTGGTTGCCAGGGGCTGTGGGGGAGGGGGAAAAAGAGAATTGCTAATCAATGGTTACACAGTTTATAAAAGATATATAAGTTCTAACTCTCTCCTGTAAAACATTGTGCCCATATATAACAATATTGTATTTTAGCCTTAAAAATATGGTAAGGAGAGATATCTATGGACTATGGGAAACAAACTGAGGGTTTCAGAGGGGAGAGGGTGAGGAGAGATGGGTTAGCCCAGTTATGGGTATTAATGGAGGATGTGTTGCATGGAGCACTGGGTGTTATATGCAAATGATAAATCATGGAACACTACATCAAAAACTAATGATGCACTGTATTGTTCACTAACAATACAATTTTAAAAGTTCAGTAAATAAATAAATAAATAAATAAATAAATAAATAAATAAGTGTTTTCAGTTTTCAATGGAAAACGTGGGGGTAATAAGAGTTGAAAAGAATTCAATGAGACACTGTACATAAAAAATTGAGTGGTCACCTACTGTCCAGATTGTTTTCATTTCTTCTCAAAAACATTGTGATGCTAACATTGCCAAAAAGAACTGGTTAGCTGGACATTTGTTACTAAATCGAAAGCCTTTAACCAAAACATCTTAAGATTTTTCAACATCGATCATAAACAGGAAAAAGAGCCTGTTATACATATGTTCAGTTTAATAGGAATTGGATATTTATACAGGGTGGAGCCTTTTATTTTTGTTGACTGTAAAAGCCCCAAGAGCCCTTACAGTCCATCCAGCTCACCCATTCTTTGTACTTGGAAAACTTTGGCCTCCTGAGATAGTGGGACTGCCTTAGCATTGAGCTGGTACTTACATTATAGTAGTCCACAAATTAAAGGTATATCACAGCCACATCAGACTTGCAAATAAATTATTGCTAACACAAAGGAGAAAATGACATGGAATTCACTAGGTCAGAGACCAAAGGCACTGAGCATTGTTTAATTTGGTTGGGAGGAGAGTTTTAGTGTGTTTCCCTAATAGCTCCTTGAGACTGTTCTTTGCACCTGACGGAGTGCTGCAGACATGACAGCCTCTCAGTATGGAGACCCATGGAGAGCTCTGATCCAAGGGAAGGATCTAATTGAATTTTATTCCAGAATATGAGAATGGAAGACACTTCCTCCAGGATCATTTCTATTCTCATCTTAAATCCTTCACTGACCCAAGTTGCATCTCAAAGGCAGGAATCACTATAAAAGAAATGTCATATTAAAAAAATTCATTTATAGATTCCCAGGCAGGAAATCTCCTTTGTGAAGCCTATAATTGTGTTACTTTCTTTCACTCAGAATGCACCATGTCACTCAAATCAGTCCACACAAGCTGTATGTCCAAATCATCTACACACCTAATTGTACTCCACAACCTCGATGTTTTATTCATGAACACCTGCTTCTCTGAGTGTCACTGGCACTTGTTTTGCTGAATGTAGCTCCCTCTCAGCTTTCTATCAAATAATTTCCAATTCTCCATTAATAATTCGATGGGAAAAGGCTGGAGGTGGTGTTCTCTATGGTGTGACAAATATGCCAATGATTTCATTTGAATTAAAGCAATGGAGTGTCTACCTTTGTAATCAATGATTTTTCTTCCTTCCTGGGATGATAATAATTTTTTATTATAGTAGTGTTCAACAAACTTGGTAATATTCCCTGGTGATTTTCTATAACAGCAGCCATATGGAACTGTAATTTCAAAGTCCCTCTGTTCGCATTCAGTTTTATGCTATTGAATTAAATGTCAAAGTTGTCTTTGTACCATCTGCAAGATTTCTTCTATTTTGAATACTCTTAGTTTGCTCTCAGTTACCTGGTGAATCATTCTGTACATTTACTACTAGTATTAAATATCTAACTTAAAGGAAGCTGTTCAACATAATTTATTTTGCTGCCTCTAGTTTTAATAACATGTTAGTAAAATTGATTCCTAAGTGTCGAGAACTTAGATGTAGATAAACAGGGGAGAAAGCTTGATTTTAAAAAGCATCACACATATCCCTTAGAGTCCCGACTAATAAAAACATCTCATAATGTCTTTAAACATATTGATTTATGTGATTCCTTAATCTCTTTCAACAAAACAGAGTTGAAAGTATTGCACATATTGCATGGAGCACTGAGTGTTATATGTAAACAATGAATCTTGGAACACTGCATCAAAAACTAATGAAGTACTGTATGGTCACTAACATAACATAATAATAAAAAAAAGGAAAGTAATATGCCTAAAGAGGTTTGGAATGAAGAGCATTATGGATGATAACAACTATTGGAAACAATTCAAATAGAGTAGTAGTATATTGGTTAAACTAATATAGTAGCCTATGCTATGAATACAGAGTCATTAGCGAGAATGCAGTGGTCCAAAGACATTAAAAGGCACAAAATAATTTTTGTTAGCAAAAATTATATTACACAAAAAGAAGATAAGAGATATGTATCTTTATACAACAAACAACTAATATAATAATATATATATAGAAATATAATAATAGATATATAGAAACATAATGAAAAATTTCATAGAACAACATTAGTATTGGAAGAATGATCAGTATCTTTTGGAATTTGACAGATAAAACAAAACACAAACAGAGTATACATAATATGAAATTTATTTATGTTTTTACTTTATTCCATAAATTTTAGTATGTTGTTTTGCTATTTTCATTTGTCTCAAGGCATTTTCTAATTCCCCTCATTACCCCTTTTTTGACTTTTTGGTTGTTTAAGAGTGTGTTGTTTCATTTCTATATAGTCATGGATTTTCAAGTTTTCTTTCTGCCATTGATTCCTTATTTTATTCCATTGTGATCAAACTTCTTGAATGGTTATGCAGTCTAATAGGTGATCTATCCTGGAGAATATTCCATGTGCATTTGAAAAGAATGTATATTCTGCTATTATTTGGTGGAGTGTTCTGTATATGTCTGTTAGGTCCAATTGACCTATAGTGCTGTACACATCCTCTTTTCCTTATTGATATTTCTGTCTTGTTTCCTATCAATCTTTGAAATTGGGGTATTGAAGTCTCATACTTTTATTGTGTTGCTCTTTCTCCCTTCAATTCTTTCACAGTATTACTAGGAGCTTTGAGGTTTAATGCATAAATGTTTATAACTGCTATATCTTCTTGGTGAATTGACCCTTTTATTATTATATAATACCCTTCTTTTTCTCATGTAACAATTCTTACCTTAAAGTCTATTTTGTCTGATACTAGTATAGCCACTCTTGTTCTCTTTTGGTTACTATTTGTGTGGAATCTCTTTTTTTTTTAAGTTTTGATTTTTCATCCTATGTGTCCTTAGATCTAAAGTGAATCTCCTGAGATGCCTCGGTGGCTCAGTCAGTTAAGTGTCTGCCTTTAGCTCAGGTCATGATCCCAGGGTCCTGCAAAGGAGTCCCACATCAGGGTCCTTGCTCAATGGGGAGGCTGCTTCTTCCTCTGCCTGCTGCTCTCCCTGCTGATGCGCTCTCTCTCTCTCTGAAAAATAAAAAAATCTTTTTTAAAAGGTAAATAAAATGAATATCCTGCAGGCAACATATTGTTGGATATCGTTTTGTTTTGTTTTTAAAGATTTTATTTATTTGACAGAGTGAAACACAGCTAGAGAGGGAACACAAGCGGGGGGAGTGAGAGAGGGAGAAACAGGCTTCCTGCCGAGCAGGCAGCCTGATGTGGGGATCGATCCTGGGTCTCCAGGATCATGACCTGAGCCAAAGGCAGTCGCTCAACCAACTGAGCCACCCAGGTGCCCCTGGATATTGTTTTTTTAATCCAGTTAGCCAATCTATGTCTTTTCATTGGTGAGTTTAATCCATTTATATTTAAAGTAACTACTGATAGTCTCTTGCCATTTTGTTAACAGTTTTTGTGTGTGTGTGTATCTTTTAACTTGTTTGTCCCTCCTTTCCTCTTTCACTGCCTTCTTTTGTGTTTTGTTTATTTATTTATTTTTTGGTAATGACATGCTTTGATTTCCTTCTCATTTACTTTTGTTTATATTCTATAGATACTTTCATTCTGCTACCATTGCAATCACATAAAATATCTTAAAGTGGTAATATTCTATTTTAAACTGATAACTTAATCACATATAAAATCACATATACTCTATTCTCTACAGCTCCATCCCCCCTCATGTTATTAATGCCACAAATTATGTCTTTATTTGTTGTATACCTATTAACACAGATTTATATTTTTTACTAGGTTTTCATCTCTAATTCTATGCACCAAATTACTGTAATACAGTTTGCTCTATTTGCCAATGTATTTACCTTTACTGGAGAACCTTATATTTTTGTATAGCTTCATGTTGCTCTCTGCCATCTTTTTGTTTAACATTTCTTACGGGACATATCAAGTGGTAGTGAACTCTCTCAGCTTTTGCTTTTATGTGAAAATCTTAATTTCTCCTTCATTTTGAGTTTTTTCAGGTACAGCATCCTTGGCTGACAGGTGTTTTTGCTTTGTTTTGTTTTGTTTTTCTTTCAGCTCTCTGAATGTATATCCCTTCTGGCTTATAGGTTTTCTTTTGTTAAGTCTGCTGATAATCTTACAGAGGTACCCTTGTATACAATGAGTCAATTTTGTGTTGCTTGTTTCAAGATTCTCTCTTTATTTTTGACTACTGACAATGTGATTATAATGTGACTCATTCAATGGTCTCTTTGGGTTTATCATAGTTGGCGTTTCTGAACTTCTTGAATATATATGTGTCCATTTCTTTCCCAACATTTGGGAGATTTTAGCCATTATTTCTTCAGATAAACTTTCTCTGCCCCTTTCTCTCTTTTTCTTCTGAGATTCTGAAAATGTGTCTGTTGATCTACTGTCTAGCATCCTGTAAGTCCCTTAAGCTCTCTTCATTTCTCTTCATTCTTTTTCCCTTTTGCTCCTGTAACTGATTTCCAATCTTCAGTTTCACTGGTTCTTTCTTCTGCCTGATCAAATTCATACTGAAGCTCTCTAGAAATTTTTCAGTTTAGTTTTTATAATTCTTGTAATTTTCAACTCTGTAATTTGTTTGGTTCTTCTTGATAGTTTCTTTTTGTTGATATTCTCATTTTGTCCATGCATTGTTTTCCTGATCTCATTTCGCTCTCAGTGTTGTCTTTTAGTTCATGAGCATCTTTATGACAGTTAAGTTCTTTATCAGGCAGCTTAGAGGTCTGCATTTATTTAGGATTTGTTTCTGAAGTTTTCTTATGTTCTTTGGGCCATGTTTTCCTGTTTCTTTGGATGCCTTGTGACATTTTTTCTTGAGATTTGTGCATTTGAATAAGTAGCCACATCTCCCAGACTTTAAGTAGGAGAAGAACTTCATAATTAACTTCTTCATGCAGGAGAAGAACTTCATAATTAACCTGAGCAGATCTAGGACTGGGGTGCCTGGGTAGCTCCATCAGTTAAGGGTCGGTCTTCAGCTAAGTTCATGATCCTGGAGTCCCAGGACTGAGCGCCCATGTTGGGCTTCCTGCTCAGCAGGGAGTCTGTTTCTCCCTCATCCTCTACTCCTCCCACTACTCATGCTCTATCTCTCGCTCACCCTCCCTCTCAAACAAATAAATGTACAATATGTTTGATAATTGAATTTAAATTTAAAAAAAGATACTTTCCACACAAAATAAATACATAAGCAAGGAAAATAAATAAATAAATAAAATCTTTAAAAAACGTTCTAGGACTTTCATACCTTTTCTGATTTCTTATACCCTTTGATGTATGCCTGCATAACTGTGGCTGTGATATTCTGCAATGCTTGCCTTTGTTCTTAGCAGCTTGCAAACTCTGGCACCAGTCCTGTCAGTGCTCTAAGTCAGGCAATAGAGAAACCAATCCTTCATACAGCCACCCCGAAGACAACCAATTCCCCAGACTAACCCAGAAAGTTGGATGCACAGTCCACCCTTTTGTTTCAGACCCTACAAAAGATCTCTGGTATTGGAATGTGGGGAGTGTTGTGACTTGCTATGCTGGGTAGAAGGAAGTTATGGCTTTGCAAAATTTCATAAATTTTCCACCTCTTTCTCTGGAATTATTTATTGATTTTACACTGGCTTAAGTACCATAGCTTCTCAATTCAACTGTCTCTAAAGTTTTCACAGAGGTATTATCTATATATTGTTCTTAATTCACAACTGTGATTTAACTGTGGGGGATAGAGAAACAGGGGTTTCTTAGTCTGTCATCATGCTCTAACTTTTGTATACTTAAAGGACTGGTCATCTAGAATGAGAAACTCTTTATTGTTTATTGTGTTATACTATTTGAAATAGTTCAAACTATATTACTTTTGAAAAGTTAAGAAATATGATCAAAACAAGCAATATTACAAAGTCTATTATGGGAAAGCAGAGAAGAAAAAGATTATGAAGTGCTCCTATATTTCAAAAAAAAAAAAAGTCTAGCCAGGAGAAATGAATCTATACCATGTATCTAAATAAAGAGAATGCAATATGGAAGATTCGTCACAAAAATATAAGGTGAGAAGACAAACAGGGTCAGTGATACAACCCAGGGATTAGCAACTGCAAAGGCTAAAGTTGACAATGGAGGAGACTAGTCACAGAGATGCCACTCCTCAAAAATATCCTCTGGCTTCTTACCTCCCGATGAACATACCTGGAACCAGTTGGCACATTTATCAAGGGAGCCTTGGAAACAGAGTTTGCAGGGATTAATTCCCTTCATACAGAGCAGTACAGGGAAAAGTTGGCAATGAACTGAAGAACAAAAGGTAAATGACACTTGGTAGTCCTCTGCAAATGTGGGAATCAAACCAGACTTTACACTTTACAGGATGGAAGAGATTTTGGATAAGTTGAAAGAAGGAGATGAGGATTTCAGAGGTGAAAATAAGCATGAAGCTTTGAAGGATTAAGGAGGCAACCCCAGACACAGTAGTTGGAGATGAAACTGGTTTAGGAGAGTGGATCCCTGTTGTGTGTAGTTTTGAGCACCAGGAATTTAGGGAGAATCATGACAAACTAGTGTTTTAGGCAAATTAACCTGGCATCTGTGCAGAAGATAGACTAAAAAGAGCCTAAATTAGAGTTGAGAATGACTTTTAAGAGTCTACTTGAGCATTTCCTAAGTATTTTGCAAAATTAATATTGGATATAGACAACCTGGGCAAGACCAATCTGATTTAATGTCTCTTATTTTTCTTTTAAAATGTGAAAACAAAAGAAGCTTCATGCTAACAGAGCACTGTATTTTCCAAAAAGAAATCAGTATCTTCTTTCTTTTTGCGAAGTAATTTTCCCTCTGATGGGGCACAGGAAATGGGCTGTGATATAAATTCTTTGCCAAAAAAGGAAAATTTAGAGGCCACATTCTGGATAATCTTGGTCAAAACATTTCTCTTGAACTATGCAGATAACTGAAATGAGTGTTTCCCTGAATTTTTCATATAATATCCTTAGTTCTCCACTTTATTTTTTAGACATAGTTTTAGGCTCTAGGTCCAAAGTCCCACTGGGTTCTTTCCTGAGGTCATCTTTGTTTTGTCTGCCTCACCCTCTCTTCTTCTGAAAGTATTACCTTTTCTTTGGGTGATAATTGTTGCTGACCACAGTTCTCTGCTTCTTTGGCCACAGGGGTGGGTCCATAACCTATGACCACTTATAATCCTTTACTAGGATGTTTTTGAACTAGAGCTGGGGCAAAGATGTGGCTCATCAATGTGAAACGAGGTTCAACTTCCACCATGTTGCTTACCATGGGTCAGAAAGAGTAAAACCAACTCATAGAAGGAAGCAGAGAGAAACAAACAAACAAGTAAACAAACCACAAGTCTGGTTCTAGTTGTTCAACCTCTTTAATGGAGCTGATTCGAATTGGGTTTCTGTCACTTGCAATCAGAAGAACCTTGTCATATACAAACTTTTAAATGCATACAAACTTTTTTTGGAAATTGAATTCTCAAAGGGGTCAGGGACACCTAGCAGATTAAGAATCCTTATTCTAGGCTCTCTAGTGAGCTATTTGTCTTCTATCTCTTACATTTGTGGTCCTTGATTTCTTCACCCAGAGATCAGCCCTACTTACCCATGATGTGCCCCAAAGCCAGAGATCATTGCTTCTGATAGACCTGGAAGAATGTATCAGAAAAGTCCTCTTTCTAGAAGAAAGAGCTATGGGGAGTGTGAAGAGATCCCTTTGGCTGGTAAAGAGAGGCATATGTGTTCCATGACAGACACCCTAACAGAGCATGGATTCTAGAACAGTATATCTGGATTTGAATCCGAGCTTTTTCTCAAGTTGACTCTATAAACAGACAAATTTTTTGCTTTTTCTGTATTCTAGTTCTCTCATCCATAAAACAAGGATGGATATAATCACCAAACAAACCACTCTGGACCACCATCTCATCACTGATATAACAAAGAGAAAGCCCAAGGCTCTATCCCAACAATTCCTGTAAAAGTCTCAGAAATGAGTCTGATGGGCCAGCCTTGAGTCATATGTCCCATGATGCATCAATCAGAGAGATGAAAAAGCCTGACTGTTTGGCACTGAGTCATGTGACTATGACACTTGAGAAGGGGGTTGCTAACAAGACACACAATCTGAGAGTGGAGTACAGATGGTTCCTCAAAGGAAAACAGATTTCCTTTAGTGGCATAAAGGGAAATGGACTGCAAACCCCTGAAGGTAGAGAATTACAGCTCATGCTTTTTTGAGAATAATCCTGGGCACTGTGGACACATTGTATGCGTTCAATAAATAATTTTTCCTTTATCCTGACAATCATCAAATCTGATTCTCTGGATTCTCAATGCTGTAATTCTATCTTTTTAGACAGAAAAGCCTGGGGCAATACTGTGGCCAGAAATATAAAATAAACATTTTTAAAAGCCTTTCTCTGATTTTGTTTAAGTTTGTGGACAGTGATCAACAGCCTCAGACTGAGCATCAGACCTTAAAAGTGTCTCTGGAAACTCTCAGATGAGGCTAATGGTCTTTTAAACACATAAGGGACTGACCAGGCTCAATAGGGTTACTTTAAAAGACTTTCATGTGGGTGCTAGGTAGGGTCTGTGATCTCCCTTGAGATCCTCTTGACAAGACAGTTAACAGTCTCTCTGGGGATCCCTTTGGGGACACTACTGTAGTCGATTTATGGCCCTGATCAGCCTGGGATGGAGGCCTCTAAGAACACAGTGTTGGTTTGCTTTTCACCTAATATGCTGCAAAGTGGAAGTGTTTGCCTGCCTGTATGTCTGCTCAACACAAATGTAGAAACAATTCTTTAAAGGTAATCTGACCAATATAAAAACACAGATGGAGTCTGCCTATTTTAATGTCACAAAACAAGAGAATTAGGACAATAACAAGAATGAGGGAAAACCTCTATCTCTCTTCTTGCCAGCAGCTTCAAGTCTGTTCCAATGAGGGAATAGTACTGGGCAGACTCAGGGAAAGGAGGTTAGATGACCAGATGCTTTGATTCCACCAAGAGGTTTGAATTTGGAGCAATGGGCCATTAGAAGATTTTGGTCTTTAGATTTTTTTTAAAGTATAAGAAAACCCTACCATTGAGAAGAATCACATTTTAAGACCCTAACAGGAAATTTTTTCTTAGAAAGAGAGAGACAGAATATTTCTGCATGTGTTCCAAGGACTATGCAGATGATTACCTCATTATCTTATCTCTTATTTCTAGTAAGAAAGGAAGATGTAAAGAAAGGAGTATGTCCTAGGAAATCCTTGTCATAGTGAGAGGTAGGAAACAGTGCATAAGTAGCTTTGAAATATATGGAGAAAGAGGTAGTAAAGGGCATGCTAATGGATACCTTCTGCTATATGTGCCCAGCACCACTTGCACTTTCTGCTGGGAAGTGCCTTCTTTTACCCATGGGTTCTTTTATGATCTTATGTACCCCTCCCCTAGCCATAGCTGATTGGTCAGAGGTAGGCACCTGACCTAAACTGGACCAATCATCCTGGCCATGGATGATTAGTCCAGGAATGGGCCTCTGATCCACTTGACTCAACAAGCTTCTTTCCTACAAATTTATATTGGAAACACAAAACTTGTCAATCCAATGTGTCTCTAGTAGATAAAGTCAACATGGAGCCATGTTCCTTGCCATGTAGAGAAAGTCCTCCTGCAGAGAGGGGATGATGGAGCTGATGTGTGGAAGGATGCAGGGATACAGGACTTTGATGGTGTTTGAGGCCTGCATTCTATGTGCTCCTGAGGCCCAACCCTACCTTTCTGTGGCTGACTGCCCAACCCTTCCTTAAATTCTTTTGAGCTTATAAATTTATTTTATGACTGTAACAGTCTCCAATAGTTTCTGTTACTTATGGTTAAAAGAGCTCTTACAGCATAGGCACTTAAAATGGTCCTAAGAAGACAGAAAGTAGAAGGGTGTTTGCCAGGGCTTGGGGGTGGTGGAATGGGTAGTTGCTCAGTGTGCACAGAGTTTCACTTTTGCAAGATGAAAAGAATTCTGGAGATTGGTTTCACAACATTATGAACATACTTAATACTACTGAACTCTACACTTAAAAATTTTAGAAAAACAAATTTTGTTTATATATATAAATGTTATATATATTTTGTTATATATATATAAATTTATGTTTATATATATAAATGTTATATATATTGTTATATATATAAATTTTGTATGTATATATATATATATATATATATATATATATATATATATATATAT
>PITA01018921.1:0-39058 GCA_004023965.1 Spilogale gracilis | reverse complement strand
TCCTCCTCCTCCTCCTCCTTGTTCAACATTGTATAGGCTATTCCAGAATTCTTTTTCCATATAAACCTGAGAATCAGTTTGTTGATATCCAGAACCTAGCTTGCTGGGATTTTGATCAGGATTGCCTTGATTCTGTAGATCAAGTTGGGAAGAAATGTTATCTTAATAATACTGATTCTTGGGGCACCTGCGTGGCTCAGTTGGTTAAGCGACTGCTTTGAGCTCAGGTCATGATTCTGGAGTCCCAGGATCAAGCCCTGCATTGGGCTCCCTGCTCGATGGGAAGACTGCTTTTCCCTCTCTCACTCTCCCTGCTTGTGTTCCCTTTCTAGCTGTGTTTCTCTCTGTCAAATAAATAAATAAATTCTTTAAAAAGTACTGATTCTTTCAAGACATGAACATAATATATCTCTCCATTTATTCAGATCTTCTTGATTTCTTTCTGTAGATTTTGTGTATATATTACTGAGAATGTTTGGTTAAACACATACCTATTTATTTTTTCTTCTATTGTAAATGACATCATGTTCTCATTTCAATTAACTTTAAATCATTGACTTTTGTATGTTAACTTGGTATCCTATCCTGTTCCCTCGCTTTAAGTTCTTACTATTTCCAGGATTTTGCTGTTGTTATTTCTTTGTGATTTTCTATATACACAGTATCGTATCTCCTGCAAAGAAAGTTTTATTTTTTTCTTTCACAATCTTTATCTTTCACTTAACCTTCTTTGTCATTTCACTAGCTAGTTTTTCCCATTCGATGTTGAATAGGAGGAGCTAGAGACAGTAATCTTGCTCTGTTCTCAATCTTCAGTGGAAAATAACCAGTCTCTCACCATTAAGCATAAGTGTAAGGTTTTTTTTAAGACTATTTTTTTAGAGAAGTTTCAGGTTCATGAAAAATTGAGGGAAAGGTACAGAGATTTCCCATATCTTTCACCACCCCACACACCCAGCCTACCTCACTATCAGCATCCCCACCAGATGGTACTTTTGTTACAAGTGATGAACATGCCTTGATTTAAACATCAATGTCCATGGTATGCACTACAGATCAGTCTTGATGTTGTAAATTCTATGGCATTGGGCAAATGTGTAATGCTATGTAGCCATCATTATGGTATCATACACAACCATAGTTATAAAAATCCTTAGCATCCCTCCTATTTATCACTCTTCCCACCCACGGCCCCTGGCAACCACTGATTGTTTTACTCTCTTAATTGTTTTACCTTTTCCAGAATGTCATATAGATAGAAATCATTCAGCATGCAGCCTTTTGAAACTAGCTTTCACTTAGCAACATTCATTTAAAGTTCCTCTGTGTCTTTTTGTGACTTGATAGCTATTTATTTTCAGTGTTGAATATTATTCCATTGACTAGATCAACCCCAGTTTATTAATCCATTCACCTACTAAAAGATGTCTTGGTTGTTTTCAAATATTGGTAATTATAAATAATGCTGCTTTAAAAATGCACATGCAGGGTTTTCTTGACCATAAATTTTCAACTTCTTAGGGTAAAATACAAAGGTCATGATTATTGGATTGTATATTAAGGGTATTATTAGTTTTGTGGAAAACAGACAAACTTTCCTCCCAAGCAGCCGCACCATTTTGCACTCTCTCCAGCAAATAGTAAGAGTTTCTGTTGCTCTACATCCTCCCCAGCATTTGATGTTGTCAGTGTTCTGGATCTTGACTATTCTGATACATTCTAATTCAATGACATTTATCATTGCTGTTTTAACTTTATTTCTCTGATGACATATGATGTGAAGCACCTTTTCATATGGTTATTTGCCAGCTGTGTATCTTCTTTGGTGAGGTGTCTTTTAAGGTCTTTGGCCTGGGTTGTTTGTTTTCTTATTGTTGAGTTTTAAAAGTTCTTTTATATCTTGGGAAACAGTCTTTTATCAAATGTATCTTTTGCAAATGTTTTCTCCCAGTCTGTAACTTGTCTTCACATTCTTTTGACAATTTTTTTTTTGTCATAGAGCAGAAGTTTTTAATTTTAGTGAAGTCTGACTTATCAACTATTTCTTTCAAGGATTTCTTTCATGTTTGCCTTTGTATCTAAAAAGTCTTAACTATACCAGAGGTCATCTGGGTTTTCTCCTGAGCTACATCCTGAATTTTATGCTTTTGATTTTACAGTTATGTCTATGATCCATTTTGAGTACACTTTTGTGAAGCATGCCAGATCTGTGTTTAGATTTATTTTATTTTATTTTTGCATGTGGATGTGTTCCAATGCCAATTATTGGAAAGGTTAACTTTGTTCCTTGGTTATAGATGAATCGACAATATTTATGTGGGTCCATTTCTGGGCTCTTAATTCTGTTCCATTGATCTATTTATTTATTTTTCTTTTGCCTTGCTTACTGTAGTTTTATAGTAAGTTTTGAAGTCAAGTAGTATTAGTCCTCTAACTTTGTTTCTCTTTCCTATCTTGTTGACTACTCTAGGTCTTTTGCTTCTGCATATAAACTTTGGAACCAGTGTATCAATAACCACAAAATAACTTGTTGATATTTTGATTCTTAATGAACTGAATCTGTAGATAAAATTGGAAAGAACTAACATCTTGGCAATACTGAGTCTTCCTATTCATGAACATGGCATACTTTTCCGTTTATTTAGTTTTTCTTTTGTTTCCTTCATCAGAACTTTTTAGTTTTACTCATTTAAATCTTATATGTATTGTGTTAGATTTTTTTGTACCCAAATATCTCAATTTGGGGGTTGGTAATATAAATGGCATTATGTTTTTAATTTTGAATTCCACTTGTTCATTGCTGGTGTATAAGAAAATATTTGACATCTGTGTATTAACTTTGTGTCTTTCAACTAATAATCACATATTAGTTTTGAGAGGATGTGGGTGTTTTTGTAGATATTTTCTATCAAAGTGAGAATGTTTCCCATCTATTCTTAATTTGCTGAGAGTTTTAATAGCTCTACCTTTTAAAAAAACCTTACAGACAATTTTTTAAGGATAGTCAGTTTCTGATTTCTATATACATATTTTAAAAATAATTTTAGCAACAGTATTTTAACAAAATCTAAACATTTATTGAGTATTCAGTTTAGCTCAAAATGTGCTATTTTGCAAAGATAATCTCTAATTCCCAAAACAACCCTATGAGACAAAATAGATGATAAAGTTATCAGATGAAATTATTTTTGAATATTAAATGAGGAAATGAATCATATTCACAGAAGTGCCCAGGAAACATCTAATACCCAGTAAATATTAGCTCTGATTCATAATGAATTGGATGGCTGTGTGGCTAGTTTTGCTTTAAGTGACTGAAATGCTAACAATCAGATTGAGAGTCCCAGTGTAATTGTAAGGATGGAGGTTAATGTGGTCTTTCAAAAACAAGCACAAAGACAGCAAAGTTCAGTAAGTCACACACTTCTACACTTCCACTTTGACCATTAATGAAGTGTGGGGTCTCAAGTGTAGTGACAGCACTTCTTAGTATACAAATGGCCTCAAATCTTATCTGCTATCCTGGCATTGTTGACACTGGACATATCAGGTGGTTTTACTCTAAGAATTCTGAATTCTCCACTGCTGAACCATGAGTATGCGTTACTGTTTTGTACCAATAATGGATATATTTTCTGTGTCTCAGTCCCAACAAGAGACTTTTCCAAATGCTGAACCCCACAGGAATCACCAGCAGAGTCTTACGAGGCTGAGAAGACAGGAAACTGCAAGGTTCTATACGGACAGCTTTTGCAGATCAGGTAGAAAGATAGCATTTCCATAGAAATAAATTGCCTGAAGTTTTCTAAACTATTTACAGAATATGTGGCAGTGAAAATCAGAACCCTGAACCTGAAAACAAATAGGTTTGCACAGGCTAGATGAAATGAGCAAGGGCACGGCGATGCACATCGTGGAAACTCCCAGTGGGATCATGATAAAGAGTGTCCCCTTTCAGTGATACTGAAGCATCTTTCATCCTTCAGTGATGCTGAGGAAGACAGAAGGCCAGTGACATGAGAAAGGAAATCTGGAGACAGCTACTTTGGTCCAACATATAGGCATTAGATAGACTACATTCTTTTGTTGTTTTGCATATATATAAGGAAAATAAACTATATATAATCCTAACTACAAACGAGGCAAGTTGTCTCTTTCAACAGCCTCTTTCCCTTCCATGATGTCCACATCATCACACTGTGGGTGCTCTATGCCCATGCAAGTCAGAAAGCTCTTCTAAATTTCCACTTCTACTGTAGTCGAAATCTTAGACACCAACACTAGGTTAAAAAGAAGGGGAAAATGACACTTCCTTTATTCTCTTCATTGTGCATCTGAACAGTATCTTTGTTAAATTCTAACACTCAAAATCTGTGCTCTGCAAGTTACATGATACCAAGAAGTGCAAGCCTTCCTCACACAGACACAGAATTCCCATGGGGTTCCTCAAAATTGTCACTGACCAGCCCCTTCAATGTCATTTAATTTCCAAGACATTGACAGGTGGGTATCTCAGAAGTTGACCCAGAAAATGAGTTCACATTAGAAAAGATGATGTGTAGCCATTTTCAAATAAATAGGGGAAGAATCCACTCCTAGAGCTTGAGATGAAAGGAAAATACCCCTTGCTCTGGCTATGCTGTCCCCCCGATATCAGCATAGACACCCCAGAAGTATGGATCCTTAGAACAGATGCACTCAATTTGGAAGAAAATAGTTGGAGGCCTAGAATATTATGTGTTATGGCAGGAAGATAGGCAGCTTTTCTCCACTCTCCTAAAGACATCTGCTTGTTCCCATGGTTAATTCTCTATGGCCCGCGGCAAACTATGTAAAGCCTTAGGCTACCTGGCTAGAATTCATTCCTGTGATTTTATTAAAGGGATAAAATAGGAAAGAGTTTAGAACAGGAACAAAGTTGAGGAAAATGGAGGGGTTTAAATTTGAGGGTAGCAGAGAAGAAAGCTTAGAAGTCACTCCAAGTGTCATACAGTCTATTATACAATACAAGCTCACCAGTGGTTCGCTGTCCCTCATGGAACTGCAGAACAGGAAAGAATGAGATTCGAATTAAGGACAAGGAAAAATAGTTTTAAAGATATGGAAAGGGGTTATCAAGGGAGCTCATAAATGACATCTCGAGACGTGTCTGTTGGTAGGTAGTATTTTGTCCTTTCGGCATTTCTGTACATGATGCAGAGCTGTATCCCAGGTACGAGCAAAGACACGGCTTGCTTGACAATGTCGGGCAAAAAAGGAAGGCGTCAATAGTTGACAATCAATCACATTTGAATGATTTACTGTTGATTGTCACAACAAACTAAGTATGGATGTACTGCTCCCCATGGTCTCTGTGAAGCCTCAATTTCCTGCAGCAGTATTTCTTCTGATTTGATTGAGGATCCTGAATGCGCAGTTTTTGACAAATACAAACATTTTTTCATCCGATGTGTTTGCATTTAGATATATTATTTAAATTATGCTGCATTAGCATTTTTTCCCAAATTACAAGCAGTGCCATGAGTATATCACTCTTCTTAAACCAAAGCCATCTTGGTCTGTTCTTTAGTTTGCTCATCAGCTAATAAAAAAAAAAGACATGTAGCAAATGTCTTTATAAAGTCATTGTAGCTAGAAATGGGCTCATAATTTATATGTGTTTTCCTAACTTTCACTAGCAAGAAATCCTGTGCAAGCCTAAATGGTTAGCATTCAATTCACTCTTACCCCCATTTTTACAAAGTCCAGTGTCTGCACTAGGACTAGTGAAGGTTTTAGTGCTGAATCTAGACAGTAGAAAAATCAGGAGCAGTAGACTCCTTGTGCATCTCATAACCTTGGGTAGAGAGGTGTTGCGGTCAGCTTATTCATTTCTATTTATAGAATTACTTCCCATAAAATCAAATATAAATATTTGTATGCATCATATTGGATAGCATTTAATAATATAAGCATTATTGAGTTATTACTAAGTAATTTTTGGCTGTAATTGAGCAAGACTTGTGAGATGAAATCATAAAGCAACTTTACTTTTGTTTCTTACTGCCTCTTTAAAATGGTTCTGGAAAATTCTATTCCATAACAGTTCTGATCATTTTCATGTAATCAACCAATACCTGGTCAGGGCTTTAACCAGTCTGGGGCAGCATGGTAATGGAAATATTAAAGTAT
Organism: Spilogale gracilis; assembly: GCA_004023965.1. Classification (NCBI taxonomy): domain Eukaryota; kingdom Metazoa; phylum Chordata; class Mammalia; order Carnivora; family Mephitidae; genus Spilogale; species Spilogale gracilis. The sequence continues at coordinate 32,887 of PITA01018921.1, read as the reverse complement.
CTAGTTTTGGCCATTCTCCCAGTGAATCTTGATGCTAGCAGGCACAGCAGAAGGTGCCCTGGTGGGTTTCCTCTGGGACCAGCTCCTTCCTCCCCCTTGCTCACTCAGGCACCCAGTGGCTTCAGCCCATCCTGTCCTTGGGGACTGAAGCAAACAGGAGGATGCACCAGTGCTGATGATCAATGACCCGTGGCTCTGTTCCCCCTCCGTTACTGGGCATTTCTTCCTCTGTAGATTTGTTGCAGGGCTCACTCTCTCCTGTCTGTCCCTTTTCCTGCCCCACCAAACTCTGGAGCCATCAGGATGCTCTGGAAGTAGCCTAGCATCTTTGGGGCTTCATCAGAGCCCACAGCCAGCACTGCTCACTGCCGTGGGTGTCTGGGACCTGACTAGCTCCTACATGTGGTTTTCAGCTCCAGACATCGCATGCTCACCTCCAAGACATGCTTAGGCTGTTCCTGCTCCTTGAGTGGGGACATGAAACTGTCATTCTGCATTGGTGATAACCTCATGGTTTCCAGCTCTCTGACACTGCTGTGCCTTCAGTATGGCGGAGAGAGGAGGTCGAAAGCCATTCACATCTTTACAAACAGTGCACGGTGGTATCATGACACAGTGGCTAAAACATTCCAATTCTAACATCCTGTTATATGTAGTAAAAGCTGTTGATTTTTGAGCACAGGAAGACAAAATAACTCAGTTTCCTGAATTATAATAAGTATTTCTTAACTATAGGTAGTTTAGTTGGGAAGAAAAAAAGACAAGAGTAATACTACAGGGGCGCCTGGGTGGCTCAGTTGGTTAAGCAACTGCCTTCAGCTCGGGTCATGATCCCGGAGACCCAGGATTGAGCCCCACATCGGGCTCCCTGCTTGGCGGGAAGCCTGCTTCTCCTTCTCTCACTCCCCCTGCTTGTGTTCCCTCTCTGGTTGTGTTTCTCTCGGTCAAATAAATAAAATCTTTTTCTTTTTTTTTTTTTTTAAATACTACTACAATGAGCTGTTTCTGAGAGATATTCAATAAACAGGAGAAATAAGATTAGTATATACCACACTGCATTGTTATGATGGAGTAGAACTTAGAATCACTATTTTTTTTCTAAAATATCAATTGTCAAGTATTTTATCTCCTAATACCAAAGAAAACTTGAAAGATATAGATCTCTATCTGTATGTCTAGATATAAATATGTTTATATACCTTCTAGATCTACAAATATATATATACATATATATATATCAATCCACATACCTTTATTTCTGTCTATATATATTTGTATGTACATATATCAAGTATCTATCTATAGAGCTAGCTGTCAGATATCTATGAGTAGAAGATAGGTTTAGTAAGCTATCTGTCGAGAGCCACAGACAAATCAAAGGGAAGCAGGAATACAGTGGTGGCTACTGGGTGTGGCCATGTTGACATGAGATACCGGTAGAAAAGCTTGTTATCATGTTGTTGACACCTGATTTTGCAGGCCATTGACCTCTCAGCTGCCATCCAGATGCAGGCAATAGAAAGTAATCCATTCTCCACCTACATTTAAAAACAGAGCTACTGAGGGTGTGTGCTATGGTGAGTGCCGTGAGTTGTGTAAGACTGATGATTCACAGACCTGTACCTCTGAAACAAATAATACATTACATGTTAATAAAACATTAAAAAAATTAAAATTAAAAAATTAAATAAAAATAAAAACAGAGCTACAACCATCTGTGGACAAAAATATATTATTGTATTTCCAGTAGGTTACATTGATATTGACAGTATATTTGAAGACCATTCTTATTCATTAGTACAAGTTACATATATGCCAATAGGAAAAGAGGCAAAAAAAACCAACAGGAAATATCATAAGGAAGCCCCAGTGGCAAATAAATGTAGTAAACTTGTAAAGCCAAGTTGGGGAAGGAGCTTACCCAGGTGGCAAAAAAGTGGTGTCCAAAAGGGTCAAAGTTTGAAAAAGACTGAAAGCGACCAGCAAAAATGTTATTTGTTGCAATGGGAGAATAAATAAGTATAATTGCATTTGTGAGACTGATTTTGGTCCCTTAACATTAAACATGCACATGTTCTGTGACCCAGGTGTTCTATCTCTGAGTGTGTGCCAAGGAGTATTAAATGTGTAATAAAATACGTATTTTTCAGGCATAAACACACACACATAATTACTACATAAAAACATGTATGAGGTTGATAAGTACCAGATCCAGAAAACTATTAGTTTTGAGAAAAGATGATGTGCAATTGATAAAAGAATCTCAAAGAATTGCAGTAATATTCTATATTTCATGTCCTTTCTAAATGAAGAGGATGCCGAAGAAGGAAGTAGAGGCAGTCTTGCCAGAACAAGAGATGAAGAACAAAGGCGTTATATCATATCTTATTAGAATATATTCTAAATGAAATGATTCTATATTACATTTGATAAAGACAGGTGGTGATACATATGTGCTCACTATTATTTCTGGGGATCTTAAATTTTAAAATTTCACAATTTTTTTGAAAAGCTTTAATTTGTGTTGAATAGATAGATGGTTACATAAGTAAATAAGACCTTCTGTCTTTGACTCAAACTCCCCATGTCCAATATGTTAATCCTGCAAAAGAGAAGATGGTCTTTTGCAGTTACTGTGTTGACCTCAAGCACATTTGCTTCAGTAATTATTTGTCATCCTTCTTGTACTCTGTTTTGTCATTAATGAAATATAGAAGGAAATTCCCTTTTCATAAATATTTAGCTCATTAATTTTTCTAACATATAACCTGCTATAAATCAAGAGTGTATGCCTATCCTCTACCTCCAATCCCCAGGGTTTGGAATTACAAATAAAGAGAACAATCACTTTGTTCCCTATCCATTCATCTACCAATGGACATTTAGGTTGCTTCCATATGAAATAATGCTGAAATAAACATAGGAGTGCAGATATCTTTTTGAATTAGTGCTTTTTTTTCTTTTTTTTTAAAGTTTTATTTTAATTCCAGTCAACACACAATGTTATATTAGTCTTAGGTATACAGTATAGTTTTTCAACAAGTGTTTTCATTTGCTTTGGGTAAATACCCAGTAGTGTGATTACTGGCTCATAGGGGAGCTCTATTTTTAACTTTTTAAGGAACTTACATACTGTTTTCCACAGTTGCCACACCAGCTTGCATTCCCACCAAAAGTGCAGGAGGGTTCTCCTTTATCCCTCTAACATTTTTTGTCTTTTTCATGACAGCCATTCTGGTAGGTGTAATATGATTTTCAATGTGTATCATTTGCATTTCCCTGGTAATGAGTGATGTTGAGTATCCTTTATGTGTCATTTGGCTATCTTTAATCATCTTTGGAGAAATGTCTACTTAGGGTCTCTACACATTTTTAATCAGATTACTTGTTTCTTTGGGGTTAAGTTCTTTACATATTTGGATATTAACCCCTTATCAGATAAATAATTTGTAAATATTTACATTCACTAGGTTGCCTTTTTGTTTTGTTGATGGTTTCCTTTGATGCTCAAAAGTTTTTTTTTTTTTTTTTTAATTTTGATGTAGTCCCAATAGTTTACTTTTGTTTTCTTTTCTTTTACCATCCCTTGTTTGTTTGCTTAGGTTCCTCAAAAGAGGAAAAGAGAAAAATCATCTGATCTAATAATTCTACGGCTGAGTATTTGCCCAAAGAAAATGAAAAAGATATATGCACCTGATGTTTATTGCTGCATTATTTATGAGAGCCAATATATGAAAAATGGAAGCAACCTAAGCATCTACTGATAGACAAGATGTGGAGTGTGTGGGTACAGCCTAAGGAATATAATCAGTGATGTCCTAGTGTTGTATGGTACCAGCTAATAACTACATTTACGGTGAGCAAAATATAATGTATAAATTTGTTGAAGTGCTATGTTGTATACCTGATATTAATGTAACATTGATGTCAACTACAGTCAAATAAAAAAGCAACATGAAATAAAATAAAAATTAAAAAAGAAAACAGTTACTCTCTAGAAATAACAAAATTGATACCTACGTGGTTCTTATAGCCTATTATCTTCATGTTAGTAAACGTCTATTTGCTAAACATGCAGGTGGCAGGACAGGTGTGGGGGCAGGGAGCACAGTAATGGCATTTGGGTGGGAGATGCTCACTAGGGAAAATCACTAAGGGCAGTGGGAACGGGGGTTTCAAGGTGAGCAGAGCCTCCGCTGAGTCTGCTTTGCATGCTGGGAGTCCAGGGCTGGTCCTGCAGCCAGCCAAGATGCCTAAGCTCTATAGTTCTATCTCACCCAGCCACCAAGCAAGGCTGCTCTGAGGACTTTGGAGAAAACACCTCAGCCATGTCTGAAGGAGCTGACAATAGAGCTTTTCCACTGACTGTGTTCCCCACAATAGCTTGCCAGCTGGTCCTTCCCTGAGGATGACGTGGTGGCCACCCTAATTCAGGGCTTCTCACCGAGACTTCCAAAATGTGGCTACTAGTTTAAAAAGCATTTAACATTCAATCCAGCAACTGTTTAAAATAGAAAAGATGATCCTACACTTGTTCTCTTTCAGAAGTCTATCCTGCCACACACATACAGTCTTAAAGAATGGGAAACAGAAATGGAAATTGCATTTTAAATAAAATTAGAGGCAACTGTATTTCCAAATTGCAATGTAACACATGGACTCACAGACATTTAAAGTTCAAATAAGAGAATAGGAAAATACCAGAAACAACAACAAGGAAAAGAAAAAAAGAAAAGAAGATAGAGACAGAGAAAGAGAGAGAAAGAAGGAAGAAAAAGAAAGAAAGAAGGAAAGAAAGTCAGGAAGGAAGGAAGGAAGGAAGGAGGAAGGAAGGAAGGAAGGAAGGAAAGAGAAAGAAAAAAGGAGGAAGAAAGAAAGGATGGAGGAAGGAAGGAAGGGAAGAGAAAGGAAAGAAAACCCTCTATAGCTTCAGTTCTCAGTAAATTTTTAAAGAATACATTTTTGGGGGCGCCTGGGTGGCTCAGTTGGTTAAGCGACTGCTTTCGGCTCAGGTCATGATCCTGGAGACCCAGGATCAAGCCCCACATCTTGCCGAACAGGAAGCCTGCTTCTCCCTCTCTCAGTCCCTCTGCTTGTGTTCCCTCTCTAGCTGTGTTTCTCTCTGTCAAGTAAATAAATAAAATCTTAAAAAAAAAAAAAAAGAATACATTTCTCCTGTTAAATAGTTCTTGTTGGGAATAAGAAGGAAGGTTGTACCACTAATTTGGGAAGATAATAAGAAGATTAATAACTCTTCATATATCTTTTTAAAATTTTTTAAAATTTTTTATTAACATGTAATGTATTATTTGCTTCATGGGTATAGGTCTGTGAATCATCAGTCTTACACAATTCACACCACTCACCATAGCATATACCCTCCCCAGTGGCCATCCCCCAGCCATCCTATTCCTCCCCCCAAATCCCCCAGAAACCCTCAGTTTGTTTCCTGAGATTAAGAGTCTCTTATAGTTTTTCTCCCTTCTGATCCCGTCTTGTTTCATTTCTTCCTTTCCTACACACTACAACCTCCCACCCTGCCTCTCAAAGTCCTCATATAAGATAGATCATGATAATTATCTTTCTCTGATTGACTTATTTCACTCAGCCTAATACCTTCTAGATCCATCCATATTGTTGTAAATGGCAAGACTTCACTTTTGATGGCTGTATAATATTCCAATTTATATATGTACCACACTTCTTTTTCTGTTCATCTGTTGATGGACATCTAAGCTCTATAGCTTGATATAGAAACTTCTTCAAATCCTTATTCATGGGAAAAACCAACAGTAAGAACAATAATACTATGTAAAATGTGTTCCAATTTCTATAAATGGAGAACAACTGTAATATTATAACCGTCACTATGTCAATGTTTGCTTTTATATGAGCTAAAACATGGTAGGATTACATTACAAAACAAATAGAAGGAAAAGAGGGTTAGCTGGTGTATGCAGGGTGTTGCTATGTATTACTGGCATTCACTTTGTATACGTTTTGTATACAGTTCATTGATGGGATTTCCTTCAGCACAGAAAGTTCCATGGCACTCCTCTGTAGTCAATCATACCTGAGTTTTGATCACACATAGTTGGTGAATTCTGTTAATTTTTTTGCATTTATTGAGATGTTCATAGGCTTCGTCTTTCTTCTCTCAGCATGGTGAAGAATATTGCTTGATTTCTGACTATTGAATGAATCTTTCATTCCGATTGCTGACTATAATTGGTCTTGATGTAGTAACTTTTTTATGTATTGCTCAATTTGTTGGGTTCATATTTTGTTGAAAATATTTATATTTATGGTGAATATTGGTTTTTAATCCCCAATATAATATTGATCTTAAAAAATATGGAAATTTATGGGGGATATTTTATTTTTATCCATTTACCTTCCTCTGTCTTTTTCAGGTTTTGATATCATGATAATGTTGGACTCATGAAAGAGTTGACCAGTTATAAGTTCTTTCACTGAACTCAGATTTTACAAATGCTAAGAGCACAAATAATAAATGTAGAGTTCAGTGCATTCTAACAATTGCCTTAACCAAGGGCACCTCATGTCCACATAAGATAGAACAAATCTGTCACCTCAGCTTGTGTCCCTTACAGCCTTCTCCCTCAGACTTACCCTCTTCTTGGATTTCCAATATCATAATCTTGTCTGAGCCACTCTTGAAGTTCATGTGAATGGAATAATAAAAACACACTCTTTTTTGTCTGACTTTTTTTTTACTAAGTATAATATTTTTCAGATTAATCCACTACTTTATACAATCTTTGTAATTTTTTGGATTTTAAAACATAGAAATATACCATATATATCAAATATTAAAATAACATACTATATGAAAAATTTCCAGCAACTAAAAAAGATGTATATATACAGATGGAAAGAAAATACACTCTACCTGCAAGAATCATCACTGCTCAAACCACAGTCAGCACACATACAAGAAATTTTACAACTTTTTTTCAAGTTAAAGAATGGTCTTTCATTCACAATTGGAAAATAATATAAATCTAAAAAGTCCTTAAACACAGAAAGCATGACTGAAGAACCTTATGTTCAGCTAAACAACCTTTCAGGTATGAAGAAGAAAAGCTTTCTGAACATACTGGGATGCAGTCCATAGAGTCCTCATGACTATTGATGGAAAAAAGAAAAAAATAAACAAACACAAAAATGAAAATAAAAATCCAGGTAAGGGTGGTTAAATACCTAAAATAGGATTTATGATGAGCACTTAATCCATTTATCAGTAGAAACAAGGAATTATAATGTGCTCAATTGAGTGTAAATATTTTCCAATCTGACAATAGGGATAAATACAACAGACAAAATATAAGGTAAGGGGAGTTAAAACCATTGTGTTGAAAGCTGCATGAGAAGGTAGAACTCAAGCCATCAGATTATAATTTTAGTTGTGTAAAGTGAATATCAAAAATATATGCAATAAAGCAAACATTTGTTTGTGAAGGGGACAGAAGGGAGAGAGAGTGTGGAAAGGAAACTGGATATATACTAATTTTATTATACAATGCGTGTCAATCGGCATCATATACAAAGAAAATTTAACATGTTATGTAAATTGTAAATGCAGTTATAAACCAATGATTATATTTCAAATTACTGTAGGAAAGACAAGGGACAACAAATAAAATAGAGACCATGCAGAGAAAGGTTAAAAAAAATAAAACCTCAAATGATCAGCACAACATAAAATCATGACTGAACCAAAGAAAGGCTGATATGAACAGATAAAGTAAAAATGTAAGCTCTACTGGGATTTAACTCCCCTATAGAAAAAATAAAAAAGAAGCTAATTTGTCCCCTATGAAATTTGTGGTTTTACTATAGCTGATGACATGAGGTCCCCAAATAAGTAACTATCAAAACAGTATACTCCTGTGTCCACCTTCCTTTCCTCCTAACTGCATGGCTTCTGTGAATTGCAGCTTCATCCTCATAGACAACTGTAATCCCCCTGAGCTCCCACTTCAAACACAGACACCACATCATGGCGGCCAATCCAGCTGTCCCTCCTCCACCGGCTACTGCACCCCAGTTCAAGGCCACTGAGGACTCAGTAGGCTTGGAAAGGCTTTTCTCTAGGCTCTCAAGACTTAACTATGTTAGCGTATTGCCTTCAAATCAATTTTCCTAAAATACATTTATTATAACCATATCTCCTGTGATAAATTCATGAATGGTTTTCTACAATGCTCTACCATAAGAATGCCCACCATAGTTTTCTCCAATTCTTTTTTTTTAAAAACTAAATTTTAATTTCAGTACAACCAACATACAATATTATGTTATTTCAGTTGTATAGTAAAGCGATTCAACAATTCCATATATCACCTTCTGCTCATCACAACAGGTACCCTCCTTAATCCCCATCACCTATTTCTCCCATCCATCCCACCTTCTTCACCTCTCGTAACCATCAGTTTGTTCTCTGTAGTTAGAAGTTGATTTCTTGGTTTGCTTCTCTCTCCCTGTCCCCACATTTGTTGGTTCTTTTATTTCTTAAATTCAACATATGAGTGAATTTGTAGGGTATTTTCTTTCTCTGACTGACATATTTCACTTAGCATTATACTCTCTAGCTCCATTCACATGATTGCAAATGCAAGACTTCATTCTTTTTTATGGCTGAATAATATTCCATGGAGGGAATTGTACCCTCTTTATCCATTTATCCACTCATCAAGAGTTGGACACTTGGGTCCTTCTGTAGCGTGGCTATTGTAAAAAATGTTCCTATAAACATAAGGGTGCATGTATCTCTCCGAATTAGTGCTTTTGTATTTTGAGGTTAAATATCCAGTATTGTGATGGCTGGATCTTAAGGTAATTATATTTTTAACTTTTTGAGGAAACTCCATACAGTTTCCCAGAATGGCTGCACCAGTTTGAATTCCTTCCAAGAGTGAAAGAGTTTTTCTTTCTCCACATCCTTGCCAACACTTGTCTCTTATGTTGTTGATTTTAGCCATTCTGACAGGTGTGAGGTGATAGTTCACTATAGTTTTGATTTGCATTCCCCTGATGATGAGTGGTGTTGAGCATCTTCTCATGTGTTTGTTGACTATCTGTAGGTTTTCTTTGGAAAAATGTCTAATAATACCTTCTCCCCATTTTTTATTGGATTATTTGTTTTTTGGATATTGAGCTTTATCAGTTCTTTATATATTTTGGGTCCTACCCTTTTATTGGATATGTAATTTGCAAATATCTTCTCCCATTCAGTAGGTTGGCTTTTACTTTTGCTGATTTTTTTCTTCACTGTGGAGAAGACTTTTTATCTTGATGTAATCCCAGTCTTCCTCCAACTCTCATTTTCAAGTTATCTTTCTCTTCCCCTGCAGACCCAACAAACTATGCCACTTACCTTTTACCCAGTACCATCTTGATTTAGCCAATCAGGACATGCATACACACACAGAGAAAATTGACTATGCATTTGGCCCATAATACGCCCACATGAGAAATACTTGGGGTGATTTCTATCTGTATTCAAAACTTACTGAATCACCTTGTCCCTCTGCAAGGGCAGAATGCAAATATTTATCTCTTCATGAAGCATTCATTGATTCACACATTTCCCAGTCCGAATTAATTATTCACTCATGTGTGCTCCCATGGGGATGTTCTTGCTCTCCTGTCCAAACTCAGTAGCAAATCATTTGTGTATCTATTTTCTTATTTACTAGATAAATTATTGAACAATAGCTCCTAGATAAATATCACTGGATCAAATGTGCTATTTATCTGTAATTATGCCATGTATAAAACCACATTTTGTGATATATATTTGTAATTGTTTTGAAAAAAAAACTAACAAAATATAGCAGCTTTCTTTAATAATCTGTTTCTAGGGGAAGCTGGTTTTATATCCCCAATTTACTGATTCCTAATTCTAATCAAATAGTAAAGAGACATATTCAGTGTTTGGAAAATTTTTTTCAGATATTTAGTACCTCAAAATGAGATAAAAATATAACTTGTATTCATTTAGTAGAGGCTGAATTTCTCAGCCTGCAGGCTGATTTCCGAATGCACCTTCTATTTTGTCTAATTCATATTGTATAAGCACACAGTGATGAATATGCATTGTTTTTAATGAGCACAGGATGGTCCCACAGAGTAACTCTCATTCTTGCACTCCAAATGCTGGCATGCTTTTAAGACAGAGCACTTAATTCATTCCAAACTTTGGTTTTACTGTCTTCCAAAAATAGTTTTAAAAATACCTTCCCTGAAAGCATCTCACATTGTTTGTGTGGGAGCATAAAAGCTGAGTGCCTCTGGTTCACTGCCACATTGTTAGGGGAATGTTGGTCTGTTCTTTAGGGAACATTCAGAGGGGGAGGATGCTTGCACCTGGGCCCTTTGCCTTGTCTACTGGGTAAGAGATCTTTGCAATAAGTAAATCTATGACCAGAAGACATGTTCGCATGCTCAAGAAGCAACATCCATCAATGGTCTGCCACAATGGAAAAACAGAGAATGGAATAATTAGAGAAGGCCCACGTGAAGACCTGAGAGATAGCAACCAGACAAGACAGCTTAGATGGCAGAGTTCTTTGCTCTGAGAAGTAAGGACTTGCTTTGTCTTGCAGGCAGAGTACTCTTGGGAGGAGTATTTTGTAGGGCAGACTGCTGTCATCGGACTTCTTTTTTCTTAAATGTTATTATTTGAAGAAGAGAGAGAGAGAGATCACAAATAGGCAGAAAGGCAGGCAGAGAGAGAGGAAGAAGCAGGCTTCCGGCTGAACAGAGAGCCTGATGCGGGTCTTGATCCCAGGACCCTGACATCATGACCTTGAGCTGAAGTCAGAGGCTTCAGAGTCACCCAGGCTTATAAAACCCCTGTCATCAGACTTATAAAACCCCACAAGGGACTGGTAATTTAGCAGGGAATTCTCCTGTAGTTTTTTGCTTCTGGTGTTGTTTTTTAGGTGGCTTTTCCATGGATTTCAAGTCCTTCTGTCCTAGTGAATGGATGGAGGCTTGTCTTGGGAACATTTCAAGTTAAAAATTAAATGTGGTGTTATTTCTCCAGCAGTTTGGGCTCATACAGGTCCTACCTCCAAGTCTTTGGTTGTTTAGGTGAGTTTCCCAACACATTCCCATCAGTCTGGTCTCCAGGCAACCCTGAATTGTGAGCCATGTTACACATCCCCTGTCAGATACAGGCAGCATGAGTAAAGACTGATTTTTCAGTTCACAATGTGTGTTTAGTGGATGTATTTCCAAGGAACTTACTTCAAAATAAGATGCTTCTCAGGTTGAAAAATACATTTTGCATAGCAGAAAAGAATAAACAACAAATCTCCCTAAATTTCACTGCTGAAGACTTTAAAATCTGAACACATTTTTTTTTTTTGAACTTACCATTCTGTTGTTCAAAAATGACAATATTTTGATCTTCAATGTTTTCCTTTTTTGCTACCTGGGAAGTATGTAAAATGCTGCCATATGTTTTTTTTTTTTAAATATCTTTAAAATATTAAGTGTAGTTATAATATAAGCATATTCTACTATGGGTCTTATCAAATCAAAACTAAAACAGAAACTCGATATTCACTTCATGGTTGACAGATATTTCAATTAGTGAGCCCAAGGAGAGTTGATTTCTTCCTTTGTACCAAGGTTTTGTTGTTGTTATTGTTGTTGTTGTTGTTGTTGTCTGTTTGTTTTTGAGTTGTTGGTTAGAATATTAAGAACACTGCACACAAATTGGATGATTATGCCTCCATCAGAAAGGACGAATACCTAATTTTTGCATCACCATGGACATGGGACTGGAGGAGATTATGTTGAGAGTAAGGACCTACTTAGCCAGAGCGACTCCATTTTGTCTAAGCAGCCATTTTGTTGTTTATGCAGTGAATACAAGCTGACCCAGATCTTCAAGAACCTGACTCTGGGGCGCCTGGGTGGCTCAGTTGGTTAAGCGTTTGCCTTCGGCTTAGGTCATGATCCTGGAGTCCCGGGTTCAAGTCCCATGTTGGGCTTCCTGCTCTGTGGGAAGCCTGCTTCTCCCTCTCTCATACCCCCTGCTTGTGTTCCCTCTCTAGCTGTGTTTCTCTCTGTCAATAAATAAATAAATAAAAATCTTAAAAAAAAAAAAAAGTACCTGACTCTGATAATAGAGCCCAGGAAAACAAGGGCGAGCTAGACCAGATGTGGGTGCCCATATAGTAAAAGGCACATATGTGACTCCCTTAACCTCCTGTATCCTGACCAATGGAGATAAAAATTAACTCTAGGCAGCTACATGACTGCAGTCAGTTTGTGGGTTGTGGTTTTGTCCTATAAAAACTAGCCTGCGAGACTAGGCGGGGTCACTCTCTCCATAGAGATGGCCCTGACTGGTCAGTGTGATTCTCGATGCTCAGCGCAAAATAAAGTTTTGCTTGACTTTCACTTTGTATCAGCCTCTTTCCTTGGATCAAGAACGCCAGCACTGAGTGAAATCAGTCAAGCAGAAAAAGTCAAGTATCATATGGTTTCACTTACTTGTGGAGCATAAGAAATAACATGGAGGATGGTGGGAGAAGGAAAGGAAATGTGAACTGGGGTAAATCAGAGAGGGAGACGAAGCATGAGAGACTGCGGACTCTGAAATACAAACTGAGGGTTTTGGAGGGGAGGGGGTTAAGGGATGGGTGAGCCTGGTGGTGGGTACTGAGGGCACATATTACATGGAGCACTGGGTGTGGGGCATAAACAATGAATCCTGGAACACTAAAAAAAAAAATAAATTATTAATAAAAATGTGGATGATAACCTTTTCCTAAATAGTCTGAGCATGCAAGAGCCTGTTGTGGCTGTTTCAGCCATGTGCACATATAAGTCTTCAGGCCTGTTCTTTTGCTTCTTCAATACTCCAATGATGGATTTGTAAAACTTGGATCTTTAGTGTTGATGACACAACTAAAGGAGTTGAGACAAATGAAAGTTCTACATAGTTATGATGTATAACATGATGGCTTGATATAGACACACATTGTGCCATGATTACCACAATGAAGCTAATTAACTTGCCTATCAACTCCCATCCTTAGGATGTTTCTGAAGTGTCATGAGAATATTTACAATTGACTCTCCTAGTAGATGTCAAGTGCACAATGCATCATTATTGGCTGGAGCTTCCATGCTGTGTATGAGATCTGATTAGATAGACAGACACATTAACATCAAACAACACAGGCTGCAGAATAGGGGATGTTAACAGGGATGAGGAGGAATACAGCACATAATAATGAGCTTAATGAATCAAGCAAACATAACAAGCCATCATTTCTTTGAATACTATTCAACCCCACCCTCTCTCTCCTCTTCTTCTGATACTCCCATGAGAAAGGTTTTGTTAAAATCCCACTCTATTATCAGAGTCAGGTTCTTTTTTGTTAAAATCAGGTGCCTGATTCCCTGTTTGTCTTTCCATTCTCTTTTCTCTCTGTTCTTCTAGTCAGCTGTTGTTTCCGTTCTGTGGAATTGTATTACAAATTTGCCTTTTAGGAGGTTCCTTTGTGCCTCTTTTGCATCTTCTTGTTTGTGGTGGAGGCTTTCTGTTTCTTCACTAAGATTTTCTGAAGTTTTGTTCCCTTGTGCTCATGATTGTTCAGTGAGGAAACTTTATGATGACAGACTTTGAATCCTTGTCCAGTAATTCCAACGCCCATCTTTCCAGTGTCAGCTTCTGTTGTTTGGTTTTAGATTCTATGACTCGTGTTTGATACCGGGAAATCATAGGCGCTGTGTTATGTGACTTTGAATCTTGTCTGTATGTGCTGTTTTTGCTGGTCTCCTCTGACTTTGCCTTGTGACCTCGAGGTGGGCGTCCATTTCTGATCTTCACTCCACCACCAGCGTGAAGGCAGTGCTCACTATCACGGAGTATGGATGGATTTCAAGTAATAGAAAGCTTCCTGACAACTGTTATTTTTAACGATGGAATTTATAGTTGAAAACACTCTCATCAAAAAATTTAAAAACCCTGAAGTAACATGATTTTATTCGATAATCCCTAATCAATTAAAAATTAAGGCCAATAAAAAGTCTAGAAAAGTAAACAATTACAAACTCTTTAAAAACTAGAATTTCACTGCTAAAGAATCCAGATAAAAGTATTAGATGAAAACACTACTACAGACCAACATCCTCATGAAAGTAAATTTGCCCATCATTAACAAAATATCAGCAAATTGGATCCTTCAATCTAGGAAAATGATAACGCATCATGTTTATCCCAGTAATACAGGCTTCAACATTCAAGTAATAGCATTTACCAGTTGCCAGACTAAGAACTAAAGTATATGATCATCTTAACAGATGAATAAAAATAATTTGAAAAATTCAAAGAAAACAAAATAAAACAAAAACCTACACACCTCTCAGCAGCTAAGAAGATTCATTGGTAGATTCTATCAACTAATTTAAAGGAAATTTTATACTAATTCCTTGCATACTCTTCCAAAAAAGAGAAACACAGAATACTTCCAAATTCATTCTATGAGGCCAGGGTTACTGTAATACAGAAAGCAGATAAAGATGTTACAAGGAAGGGAAAAGACAAATACTCTTACATGAATGGAGATATAAAAAAAATCTTAACAAAATATTAACAAATTGAATTAAATGAAGTATAAAAAAAGTTATACACCAAAACCAAGTGGGATCTATCTGAAATATGTAAGGCCAGCACAATATGTGAAAAACAGTTTACACAATCTATCACATCAACAGGCTAAAGGAAAAAATGACTACATCAATCAATGCAGGAAAAGCATTTAAAAAAATCCAGCACCCATTCATTATGCCGAATACCTCTCAGTAGCTCCGAATAGAGAGATACTTCCCTATCTGATAAAGAACACAGGCATAAAAGCTGAAACTAACTTGTCACCTAATGCTGAGAAACTGGGTGATTTTGTGCTAAGACCAGGAAGAAGGTAGGACACCTGCTTCCACAATTCTTATTCTACATCTTACCAGAATATCTTACCAGAAAGCCTAGCTAACTAGTAACTAGCTAATACAATAAAACTAAAAATAAATAAATAAATATATATATATATATATATATATATATACACATAGGAAGAAATAAAAAGTGCCTTTGTTTCTGTATAAGATTTTTTATGAAATTTCCAGAGAATCAGCAACAAAAGTATCCCTCATTGATAAGCAATTATATCAAGATTAACAGATATGAAATTAATACACAAAAGTCATTTGAATTCTTATATAAGAATAATGAAAAATTGGAATATGAAATAAAAAAATATAACATGGTTTACATTAGCACCAGAAAATGAGATACTTAAGTATAAATCTGATAAAAATATGTAAGATCTGAGGAAAACTACAAAATTCTGATAAGAAGGAATCAAAGATCTAACTAAATAAAGACATATTCAGTGCATGTGTGTGGGAAGACTAACCATGATCAAGATGTCAACTATTCCTAAGTTCATCTACAGATTCAGCACAATCCCAGTGAAAATGTGAGCAAGTCATTTTGTGAATGTTGACAAACTGACTCTAAAATTTTTCGGGAGCAGAAGGCAAAGGATAGCCAATGCAATATTGTATTACAGAAGAATAAAGTCATAAGATGACACTACTCAACTTCAAGAATTTCAAGAACTTCTCTAAAGCTTCAGTACCAGAGGAGTTGAGTATTAGAGAAGAGTGGACAAACAGATCAGTGGAATGGACTCGAGAGTCCAGAAAGAGACCCGCAGGAGGGAGTTCACTGATTTTGGACAAATGGCAAAGGCAATTCAGTGAAGAACAGTCTTTTCAAGGAATGGTGCTGAAAAACAGGCATTCACAGGCAAAAATATTGAACCTAGTCATAGGCCTTCCAACTTTCAAAAAATTAATTCAGGATGAATCATGGGCCTATATGTAAAATATGAAACTATAAGATTACCAAAAGAGAATAAAGAAAAAAAAAAGTAGGTGACACTGGGTCTGGTGATGACTTTTTAAATAGAACACCAAAGCACACTCCATGAATAAAAAAACTGAGGAGCTGGATTTCATTAGAAGTAAAATTTTCTGCTCTGTGGATGACATTGTTAAGAAAAGGAAAAGACAAGCAACAGATTGGGAGAAAATCTTTGTAAAATGCATTTTTGATAAAGGACTGATATTCAAAATGTGAAATTCATCTAAAAGAAAACAAATACCAGGGCACCTGGGTGGCTCAGTGGTTAAGCCTCTGCCTTCAGCTCAGGTCATGGTCCCAGAGTCCCACATCGGGCTGCCTGCTCGACGGAAAGCCTGCTTCTCCCTCTCTCCTTCCCGCTGCTTGTGTTCCCTCTCTGGCTGTGTTTCCCTCCATCAAATAAATAAAACCTTTATATAAAAAAAAAAGAAAAGAAAAAAGAAAACAAATACCTAACTGTCAGTGGGCAAGATGTCTGAATATATGTCTCACCAAAGAAGATACGCAGATCTCAAATAAACCTATGAAAAGATGTTCAACATCATATGCCATTAAGGAATCACAAATGAAAACAAAAAGGAAACACCACTATGTACCTATTAAGATTAGAATCCAAGGCGTTCATAGCACCAAATGCTGGTGAAACTGTCAAGAAGCAAAAAGTTGTATTTTATTGCTGGTGGGAATTCAAAATGGTCCAGGTACTTTGAAAGAATGACAGTTTCTTACAAAATGAAACATACTTCTAATATATTATCTGGCAATCACACTCCTCAGTGTTACCCAAATGAGAAGAAAACTTATGTTCATAGAAACTCCTGCACATAAATATTTATAACAACTTTTTCATGATTAATAAAACTTGAAAGTGAGAGGATATTCTTCAATAGGTGAATGGATATGCAAACTGTGGTCCACCCAGACAATGGAATATTATTCCATAATAAACAGAATTCAATGATCCAGCCACAAAAAGACACAGAAGAAACTTAAATGCATTTTAGGAAATGAAAGAAATCAATCTGAAAAGGCTATATTCTGCTTTATTCCAATTCTATGACATTCTGGGGAAGATAAAACTATGGAGAAATTATAAAGAGCAGTGGTTGCCAGGGGTTGGTAGGAGGGGAGTGATGGATAGGCAGAGCAGACAGACTCTTTAGGATAAACCTATCCTGTCTGTTTCTGTAATGGTGGATATATAAAGTTCTAAAGTTGCCGAAACCTACAGAATGCACAACACGAAGAGTGAACCATCATGTAAGTACTTGTCTTTAGTTAATAAAAATGTATCAAGACGCACCTGGGTGACTTAGTCGGTGAAGTATTTGCCTTCAGCTCAGGTCATGATTCCGGGGTCCTGGAATTGAATCCCGCATGGGGTTCCTTGATCAGTGGGGAGTCTGCTTTTCCCTCTGCCTTTTGTTCCCCTGCTTGTGCTCTCGCTATCTCTCTCTCTCACTCTCTGAAAAATAAATAAATAAAATTTTAAAAATAAATAAAGTGCATTTATTTGTAACATTTTTGAAAATATGTAATGGGAGGGATGCCCGGGTGGCTCAGTTTGTTAAACATCTACCTTTAGCTCAGGTCATGATCCCGGGTCATGGGATTGAGCCCCGTGTCTGGCTCCCTGCTCAGGAAGGAGTCTGCTTCTCCCTCTCCTTGCTTGTTCTCTCTTTCTTGCTCTGCTCCTCTCTCTCTCTCTCTCTGATAAATAAAATCTTTAAAAATATATGCAATGGGAAACAATTTGGAAGTTTTAAGCAGAGAAGTGACATATTACGTTTTAAATGTACCACTTGATATTTCTGCTAACAGCCACTCTGTTGTATTCGGAATAGTTCATAACACACCATATCCCACCAGAAACAATTAGGAAAAGGTAGCTAGATATATAAAACAGCTCTCTGGTCATGCTGGAGAGCAATCGACACAGTTTTATAGTCTTAAGGAAGGGAGGAAGCACATATAAGCTTGTAAAGGGAGCTTTTACATCCCCCTTTGTTCTCCTGAGAACATGCTTCAAACTTCAATGCAGGAAAATTGATCCCAGACAGAATACGCATGTTTTGTGGTGGAGAATAAACAAGATAGTGAGGTCTGGGATTGCCAAACCTTCTGGATTGGTGGAATAAATGAACCCAGAAAGTGTGGAAGCATGGAGAGAGAGCCCTGAATCCGGAGAGCAATCGCCTGCGTGTATATATCCTACAAATCCAGGATTTCCTGAAGGAACTATCGTTTTGGAGGGCAGAGAACTGAACAAAGATTTTGTGGGACACACAATACTGGAGTGTGTCCACTGGCAGAGTGGAGACATTTGGTGGGTAGGGTGGACACTCAGGCAAGATTCCATAAAGACCACATTTGAGGGTTAAGTACCACAAACTTAGATTAAGATGAAAGCTTAAATAGCCCCATCCTATAAAAAAAGCCTCAAATCAGTTCTTAACAGAAGCCAGATGATTTTCTATTTATTTAATTCTCTTCCATAATAAAACTCAGTACTCCTTAGATATAATATAATCTAGGGTGTCTACAACATATAGACCACAGTTTGTGATGTAAAATAAGATAATGAATATTTAGAGAAGCAGAAGGTACTAGACTATAATAAATAGATAAGCATATCAACAGGAGTACACCCATAAGTAATCCAGATTCTGAAGGCAATAAACAAAGGCTTTGAAATAATTATAATTAGAATGGCAAAGCCTTTATAGGAATATACTGACAAAATAGATAAAAATGAAAATTTTCAACAAAGAATACTTTTTATTATGTTCAGTTAGCCAGCATATAGTACAGCATAAGTTTTGATGTGGTGTTCATGGCAACACATGTTGTGATGAACAGAGAATCCATCTATAAATATGAATAATATAAAATAATCAAATGCACCTTCTAAACTTAAAACATGATATTTTGAAATTGTAAGTACATCACCTGAAAAAAATGCCCAAATGTTAAAGAAAAACATATTGAAAATATAACTAAAAAACTAAAAAAATAAGACAATACTAACCTGTCAAAGTTTTTTGACCATGCATATATACTTTTATCAGTTACATGCTTAAATATGCAAAAATTTAACTCCTTTTTTCCATATCTAATTATGCTTTTTTTCTCCTACAGCATTTACTTTTGCCTGATTAGCAGATGCTGTTAAGTCAACAAGATAAACATATTCTACCAGTTTTCAGCCTAAATTTTTAATATCCACAGACTTTTGCACCCCTCTACAACACCGTTCCTATTGACGTTAAGCCTTGTGTCTTGGCATTGCACATCCATCAAATCTGAATGCCCCTTGGGGCCTGGCGTCCCTCCTCCCTGGAGCCTCACAGTTCTCTCTGGGGGCCGTGAGAGGTGTCCTGATGCTACTGCATGCACCTTCTGTAGTTCAGCAGGTTTGGGCAGCATCATGGGTTCTTTCCCAAGGCATCCCATGAAGCTCCTTCCAATCTGCCATGGCCACACCATTCCTAAGCTTCCTCTTTCCCAGAACACATCCCAGGAAGCAGACTCTTTGGGTCTGAGATCTCCAATATCATCAGGAGGACTCAGTGCCTCTGACCTCATGGAGATCCCCTTTTCTGTTCTATTTAATATGAAGGCAGTGTGGTCTGGCTCTTCATTCTAGCTTGTCCCCTTGCCTGTTTGTGGTGAATTTTCAGGGCATGGCCTTTTGAGACTCAAAAAAAAGGAACTGTGAAGATTCAAAGCACTTTTCAAGAGCACTGACTTACCTATAAGTTTCAAGATTCTGGGGGGCACCTGGGTGGCTCAGTCATTAAGTGTCTATCTTTGACTCAGGTCATGATCCCCAGAGTCCCAGGATCAAGCCCTGCATCAGTCTCCCTGCCGGCTCCCTCCCTTCCTCCCAGTCTCAAGCCTGCTTCTTCCTCTTCCACTCCCCCTGCTTGTGTTCCCTCTCTAGCTGTGTTTCTCTCTGTCAAATAAAGGAATAAAATCTAAAAAAAAAAAAGTTTCAGGATTTTATTTTTCAACTCAAAAGAAAAGAAAGTGCTATTTTCTGCTGTTAACTTGTATAGTTTATAAAATTTTCTTCAAAGGATTTTTATAAAGATTAGATGAGATAATTTATGCTCAACACTTAGCATATACTTCTTGGCACATAATAAATATTAAATAAATTATCCCTACAATTAGTAATGTTTAGTTGCTATTAGGATTAGATTTTTAATTTTTAGGAGTAAAGGAAGATTAGGGACACCTTTTTGCTCCTTTAGGTAGAAAAATGACAGCAGAAATGTATCAGGCATAAAATATAGTTTTAAAAAATAACTAAAATATTATTTTTTTAAAATTGTGGTTAACAGAGAAATGACATCAAGGAATGGCATATTGTTTGAATTTGAGCAAGAACATACACTTTCTTTATGTGTATTTCCTACAATTATTCAGAAAAGCACAAGAGAATAAACTGGATATAGCTTTAAATCAGAAGTTGAACTAAAAAATAATACTTTAGACACAGTCTAAATGAAAAGTAATACCTTTTTCTTTCTACTTCAGGCAAGCTGTTTCATCAGTTATAGTGCAATCATTTTGAAGTATTTTATGGATCGCAGACTTAAAATTCTGTCATTATTTATAGTCCACTATCATTCCATTTTTTTCTGTCTTAGAATTCTTAGAACCATTCTTTTAAGAGAATATGCTTCCTGAAAAATGGTGAAAAGCAATATATAATGCACTGTAGGCCATTGCTCACTGCATTGCAGAATGAATAAAACAGAGTTACACTGAACAATTCTTTGGAGAGACAGTGCATGAAACTGTAAATGAAACAAATATTGCAGTGGTAATAAAAGCAACAAACAGTTTATTTGTTAGATATTTTTAATAATGCACACCTCAGCAATTGTGGCCAGATTTTGCAGGTGTGTGTGTGTGTGTGTGTGTGTGTGTGTACATATGTTTTACATGTTTGTGTGTGCATGTGTATTTAACCCCAGTAAGCCACTGAATTTATAAGTGGATCATCTGTGATTTTGCTATCAATATGAAAAATTAGTTTCTATATAATGTTCAAAACAGTCATTTGTTCCTTCCTAAAACTGTACACATTATTTCCTAACTTAACTTGTCCCGATTGCTAATTGACAGAAATACAGAATTCACTTAGGATCCCAAAGTAATCCCCAAGTGGTATGGCCCTCACTTTCCATGCCTCTGTCCAAAAAAGCAGGAAGATAACCAAGTATATTACAACTTGAAGTTCTCAGAATCCAGGCACAGTGCGGGTGGGTTGATTTGTGTTCCTTAAAAAGGCAGGCTGAAGTTGTGACACCCATAAGTGTGGGTGTGACCTTATTTAGAAACAGGGGCTTTGCAGGTGGAATCAAGTTCAGAGGAAGTCGTTTGGAGGAGAGTGAGCCTTGAATCCAATAACTGGTGTCCAGACAAGAAAAGACACAAAAGTACACAGGGAGATACCCTGTCATGATACAGACAGACAGACAGACAGACAGGAGTAAGGCATCTACAAGCCAAGGATTGTCAGCAAGGACCAGAACTGAAGAGGGAGGCATGGAACTGATTCTGCCACAGAGTCTCCAAAAGGACCCAGCTCTGACAACACTTTGGTTTTGGATTTAGAGCCTCCAGAACTGTGAGCGATCAATCTCTGCTGCTTGAAGCCACCCAGTGTGTTCACATTGTTATGATAGCCCTGAGAAGCCAGTGCACATGCCTAGAATCAGAAGGGCAGAGCTCACGTTCGTTAACCGAAGAGATCAAAAGCAATGTTGGCTTTGGAAGCAACCAGATTTAGAGACCCATGGTGAGCTGTTGGCTTTGTGTGCATCTACTAGGCTAAAGTCAATCTAGGTTTTAAGCACAAGATGGGAAAAAGGCCAACGGCAACTTCCACCTGAGCCGTCCGGCCGAGCAAAACCAGAGAAACAACATTGTCTCTGACAACAGAGTGCCAGAATGTGTCCAGGGAGAAGTCGTGATCACATGGAGTAAGGAACCCTAAACCCATCACCTAATGAGGTCTGGGGTCACTTCGTTCATCACCACAGCTTCAGACAGGAGTGGGCAGCTCCCTCACAAAGTTTTTGATGCTGAAAAGGGTCAAACACTTCTCCTAAAATTAGTGGTGGATGGGGCGCCTGGGTGGCTCAGTGGGTTAGCATCTGCCTTGGGCTCAGGTCATAGTCCCAAGGTCCTGGGATTGAGCTCTACATCGGGCTCCCTGCTTGGGGGGAGCCTGCTTCTCTCTCTCCCTCTGCCTCTCTCCCCTGCTCATTTTCTTTCAAATAAAAAAATAAAATCTTTTAAAAAAATCTAAAAAAAACAAACAAACAACTAGTGATGGTGAAAAAAGGGGCAGATTTTAAAACTGTAACTTAACATAAGGTCATGGGTCATTTCAATGACACTCAACAAGGGCACCAAAGTTTTCCCAGTACTTGAACACATATTATCATGCTTGTTTCCCTGACAGTTTTTTGTAAAAGAGAAATATTATTATAATCCCTGTTTCACAATGAGGTTAAATCACAGGTGAGATGCCAATGCAACCATTTATGGCTATTGTAGTTGCCACTAAGACTTTTTGTTTATGTCTATTTCAATTTTATTCATGCAACAATTTGCTGAATATAAAAATTTTGCATTTTCCAAAAGCCAGCTATATAACCTTTAAAAATTTAATCAACTTACCTGAATTATTCTCCTCATATAAAATTCATGTGCATGCACATGCAATTTTGAAGGAACTATGTAAAATGTACTCAGTTTGATTATCATATATATTTATTTTGACTCTGAGCTTCAAAGCAAAGTCTAATTGAATGTGCTATTGCTTACATTGTTCTCTACTGTCATTTCTCTGGGGACTACCCGCCATTTCCCCTTGGGTTCTATTTATACATCTGGCATGGAATAATACATTCACATATTCAAGCATATGACTGTCAATTCCATTTTTATCCTGACTCTGCTGGTATTAGAGATTAACAGACTCCTTTGGCACGTAGTCTGGGATGAATCACACGCTGAAGCTTGGGATGTTTTCAGCACAGAGTGGCTTCCTCTGGTAGGTCCACACAGTGTCCTTCATTTGTTTGGACTATTCTGCAGAAAGTGGGCTGATATCTTACTTATGCTGCCTTGATTATTGCTCCGAACCTACTGTTCATGGTCAGCATAACTCCGGACCCACTGTAGGAAAGCAGACTACATGCAAACAACTGCAGATGCCTCTCAAATAGTAGGTTTCCAGAAAGTTTCCTTTTAATCCCACACATTTCCATCTTTAATTATTAATACTCTGCTTTCAACCAAGTCTGGATGATGCTAGAAGCTTGATCTTACATCTGGTAAGTTATTTACAAAGGACTCTTAGAAATTTAAGTAGGATATCCAAAATTTCCCAAATTATTAAAAACATATATTGTATATTTTCATAAATATATGTAATATAGATAATATAGATAAATTCTACTATACATATAAAATCAATATATTAATAAATAATAAATAACAATAAAGAATAATAAAGAATAACAATTAATTAATTAATTAATCTCCATCCTCAAATCATTCAAAAAATATGGAAAAAGAAAGGAAACCCGCATACTTATTTTATGAGGCCAGCATGATTGTGATACCTAAGTCAGACTAAGACACTACAAGAAAAGAGAACTAAAGGCCAATATCTTTGATGAACATAGATGAAAAAATCCTCAATCAAATATTAGCAATCCAAATTCAATAGCACAATCAAAGGAATCATACACCATGACCAAGTGGATTTTACCCCTGGGTTGCCAGGCTGTTTCAATATAATGAAAATCAATTAATGCGATGCATTAACAGAATGGGAGATAAAAGCCATAGGACCATCTCAGTAGAGGCAGAAAAAGCATTTGCTAAAATTCAACACACTTTCATGATAAAAACTGTCAGAAAAAAGAGAAAGACTAAAAGGTCTTACAAGAAAAGCATAAAAGGTCTTACAAGAAAAGCTTCCAGCTCTTATCATATTCCACAACAAAAAACTGAAAGCTTTCTACTAAGATCAGGAAAAAGACAAAGATGTCCACTCTCACTCTTTCTATTGAACATAATCCTGGAAGTTCTGACCAGAGTAATTAGGGAAGTAAGAGAAATAAAAAGCATTCAAATAAGAAAGGGGCAAGTCATTGTTTGCAGATGACATGACATTACATATAGAAAACCCCAAAGACTCTACCAGAAAACTGTTAGGACTACTAAACTAATTCAGCAAAATTATAGGATAAAAAAAAAATCAATGTGCCGAAGTCAGTTCCATTTCAAAGTCCTAATAGCAGAATGTCTGAAAAGACAATAAGGAAAACACTCCATTCACAATAGCACAAAAGGAACAAAATGCTTAGGTATAAACCTAACTAGGAAACTGAAAGTTTTGTCCACTGAAAATCACAAAACATCAATGAAAAAAAAAGAAAAACAAAAAACAAAGACAGGGACAAATGGAAACCTATCCTTTTGTTCCTGGGTTGGAAGGCTTAGTATTATTAAGATCTCCATACCCTAGGGGCGCCTGGGTGGCTCAGTTGGTTCAGCGACTGCCTTCGGCTCAGGTCATGATCCCGGAGAGCTGGGATCGAGTCCCACATCGGGCTCCCCGCTCGGCAGGAAACCTGCTTCTCCCTCTCTCACTCCCCCTGCTTGTGTTCCCTCTCTGGCTGTGTTTCTCTCTGTCAAATAAATAAATTAAAAAAAAAAAAAATCTCCATACCCCAAATGATCAACAGATTCAGTGCAATCCCTATCAAAATCCTGATAGCATTTTCTACTGAGATGGCAGGGGGGAAACAGAAGATTCATATGGAAACCCAATAATCAAAACAATCTTGAGAAAGAAAACTGAAGCCGCATCACATCTGCTGATTTCAGAGTGTATTATAAAGCTGCAGTAATTAAAACCGTGTCCCTGACATGAAGACAGACTCACAGGCCAATGGGACAGATTAGAGAGCTCAGAACTACACCCCTGCATATGTGCTCAATGACAAATTCCTCAAGAACACACACCAGGAAAGACAATCTTTCGATAAATGATGTTGGGAAAATTAAACACCCATGTGTAAAAGAGTGAATATACCCGTAACTTACACCATACACAAAAATCAACTCAGAATGGCTTAAACATTAAAACATAAGACCCAAAACTATAACACTTTTAGAAGTTCTTGTGACATCAGCCTTGGAAAAGATTTCTTAGATAGGAAATCAACCAAGGCAACACTAAGAAAATTAAATGGGAAGACGATAAGCTACAATGTTTTGAAACAACAAGGAGAGGGGAAAAAGTCAACAAGGTGTAATGGAATGGAAAAAGAATGGCAAACCATGTATCTAATAAATAGCTAATTTCCAAAACATATAAGGCAATTTGAAACTCTCTAGCAAAAAAAAAACTTATAACCCAATTAAAAAATGGACTAAAGACTTGAACGAATATTTTTCCAAATAATACCCACAGATGGCTAACAAGATACATGAAAACATGCCCAATGTCAGTAATTATCAGGGAAATGTATATCCAAAACACACTGAGCTAGCACTTTTCACCTGTTAGAATGGTTATCATTAAAAAAAAAAAAAAGAAGAAGACAATAAATGTTGGCAAAGGTGTGGAATACACATGACCTTGAACGATGTGGGGATCAGGAGCATCCCCTCCCAAACTCATGCAGGCAAAGTCTGCATATAAGCTTTGATTCCCCCAAACCTTAATTACTAACAACTTACTGCTCACTAGAAGCCTTACCAATAATACAGTCAATTAACATATACTTTAGGGGCGCCTGGGTGGCTCAGTTGGTTAAGCGACTGCCTTCAGCTCAAGTCATGATCCCGGAGACCCGGGATCGAGCCCCACATCAGGCTCCCTGCTCGGCGGGAAGCCTGCTTCTCCCTCTCTCACTCCCCCTGCTTGTGTTCCCTCTCTGGCTGTGTTTCTCGCTGTCAAATAAATACAATCTTTAAAAAAACCCAAAAAAACAAAAAACATATATTTTATATGTTATATGGATTATGTATTGCATTCTTATAATAAGATAGAGAAAAATGCAATGTTAGGAAAATCAATACGAAAGAAAATATGTTTTCAGTACTATACTGTATTTAACAAAAAGAGCTCATGTAGAAGTGGACTCATGAAGTTTGAACCCATGTTGTTGAGTCAATTCTAATTAGAAATCTTGCCTCCTGTTAATGAGAATGCAAAATGGTGCAGCCACTATGCCAGTCACTTTGGAGCTTTCTCAAAAAATTAAAATAGAACTACCATATCATCCAGCAGTGCCACTTCTGCGTGCTTACTCAGAAGGAATTGCAATCAAGATCTTGAAGAGATATTAGCTACCCCAAGTTCATTGCAGCACTATTTACAATAGCCAAGGTATGGGAACAACTTAAATGCTTATTTACCAATAATGAATAAGAAAATGTGATAGACACATGCAATGGATATTATTTCAGCCTTCAGCCTGAAGGAAGGAAATCCTACAATATACAACAGCGTGAGTGAAACTGCAGGACATGATGCTCAGTGAAATATACCCATGTCAGAGGATAAACACTGCCTGATCCCATCTGTATGAAGGATCTAACATAGTCAAACATAGTCGAAGCTGAGAAGAGAATTGTGGTGGCTAGGGGCGGGGGCCAGGGGTCGGGGAAGGTTAAATGGGGAGCTAATTGAGGCTGTACATTTTTAGTGATGCAAGATGAGTTAGTCCAGAGGTCTTTGGATAACAGTGTGCATATAGATAACAATACCGAACTGTCCACTTATAAAATCTATTAAGAGAGCAGATCTCAGGCTCCTGGGTGGCTCAGTGGGTTAAAGCCTCTGCCTTCAGCTCAGGTCATGACCTCAGGCTCCTGGGATTGAGGCCCACATCAGGCTCTCTGCTCAGCAGGGAGCCTGTTCCCCCTCTCTCTCCGCCTCCCTCTCTGCCTACCTGTGATCTCTCTCTCTGTCAAATGAATAAATAAAATATTTTTTTAAAAAAGAGCAGATATCATGCCAAGTATTCTTACCATAATAAAGTGTTTTTGAATGTAAGAAATTTTAACATTTTATTTGCATTCTTTATTGCTTTACAGAAAAATACTTGTATTGCCTATCAAAATACAGCAAGACAAGAAAATGACTTTAAAAAAAATATTTTATTTATTTATTTGACAGAGAGAAACACAGCGAGAGAGGTAACACAAGCAAAGGGAGTGAGAGAGAGAGAAGCAGGCTTCCCGCCGAGCAGGGAGCTCAATGTGGGACTCCATCCCGGGTCTTCAGAATCATGACCTGTGCCAAAGGCAGTCGCTTAACCAACTGAACCACCCAGGCGCCCCAAGAAAACGACTTTAAAAAAAATTTTTTTTTTTAAAGATTTTACTTATTTATTTGACAGAGAGAAACATAGCGAGAGAGGGAACACAAGCAGGGGGAGCGAGAGAGGGAGAAGCAGGCTTCCTGCCGAGCAGGGAGCCCAACGTGGGGCTCGATCCTGGGTCTCCAGGATCATGACCTGAGCTGAAGGCAGTTGCTTAACCAACTGAGCCACCCAGGCGCCCCTAATTTTTTTTTTATTGTTACTTAATTTTTTTTTCCAGTGTTCCAAGATTCATTCCCCATTCCCCACACCCAGTGCCCTTAGTACCCACCACCAGGCTAGTCCCTCAGTTTGTTTCTGTGTCCAAAGTCTCTGTTGTTTCATTTCTCTCCCTGGATTACCCTACTTCCAGTTTACTTTCCTTCTTCTACTGTCCTCCAGGTTACCCCTTATGCTCCACAAGTAAGTGAAACCACGTGATACTTGACTTTCTCTAGTTGGCTTTTTTTCACTCAGCATAATCTCTTCTAGTCCAGTCCATATTGCAACAAAAGTTGGATATTCATCCTTTCTGATGGAGGCGTAGTATTCCATTGTATATATGTACCACATCTTCTTTATCCATTCATCTGTTGAAGAGCACTTCGGCTCTTTCCACTATTTGGCGATTGTGGCTATTGCTGCGATGAACATTGGGATACATATGGCCCTTCTTTTCACTACATCTGTATCTTTGGGGTAAATGCCCAGTAGTGCAATTGCAGGGTCATAGGGTAGCTCTATTTTTAATTTTTTAAGGAATCTCCACACTGAAGAAAACGACTTTTAAGTGCCACTCTTCAGAGAGATTTTTTTTGTCTTTGTTTTGGCTATCACTAGAAATTGATGGCAGGATGTCAAAAGCTCGACCAAGCCTCAAGGATATTTTTTAATTCACCAGAGAAATAAAGCTTTTACAGCTCCTATGTTAAAGAGTGAAAGTTTGGACGATGGGAATTTAGAGATGGCTGGATTTGATACTTGGCATCAGTATGGCGGTAGAAATTTTACAAGAAGAATGATAGATTGAAAGTCTAAGCCATAAATACACAGCAAGTTTCCACAAAAGACAAAAGAAAACAAGGGGGAAAAAAAAGAAAAAAAGATAGAACAATTGTTCAATTCATTTCCCCAGCAACCAAAAAAGAAGTCCCAAAGCTGCGTGAAAAACCAGTATAGATAAATGCAGAGCTGCTCACAGGAACGGCTTCGTTTTATTTGAAAGCTTAATGCCAAGGTCCCAAGGACATAATTTCATTTTAGAAGGGACATTAAACGTCACTCACTGGTTGACATTATTTTACTATGTTCTGTGAGAGAACTCTATTCAGAGACCTTGATCTCTTGTTAATTAGCATCTCGTTCTGAGTCTGTTTTCCAAGGTCAGCTCCAAGGTCATGCTTTTCTGACCCCTGATACTCATTTTGTAGGGGAAATCTTCCTTTCTCCTCTGAGCATGTCCTCCCCAGGACACTGATATCTGGATACGCTTTATTGTACGCATGCAAGCCTGTCTCCTTTCCTTATTCTTGAAGAAGTATTCCTCCTAAGCACTCCATCTACCTCCATAAATGTCCTCGGCCCCACATCACTCCTGCTGTCAGCAGTTACCCAAGTCCCCAATAACTAGCTAGACATGCTTAACGACTTTTCAGAGAACCAGCCGGAGTATAGAACAAGTAAATATAGAAGCACGTGGACCACCTTCATGACCAATTGTGGCTTTGTCACTTTTGTTAGAAGGATGGCCACGCTCATACTATAGAGCAAAAGTGTGCAAATTAATCACCACCGAGCACTGCTATGGGTCAGGGCAAGCTTCCTCCAGAAGGAACACACCTCTCTATAATTTATAGCTTGGGGCCACAGATGAGAACCCCGGCTTTCCGTGGACGTGTCAGTTCCTGATGAGGGAGGATAAAGCTAAGCAGCACTTGCCCAGAGATTCCTACCAAAAGTACCATCACTTATCTCCACATCCAGATGACAGAGGTCAGCCTGTGCTTTAAGTACACACACACACACACACACACACACACACACACACACACACACACGGTTCTCTGTTGGCTTGCAAATGGTTAACCCAAAATTACACCTGGAACCACACTCTGCTTCTACAGCCATGCTGGGCATACCATCAGATGTGAGTGGAAAGAAGGGGGAAGCTTACTTTGGAGCTAATTCCAGAACCAAACACTGAGAAAAAGGTAACCTTTCTTCCACTGTTCACTCTTGACCCCCCTTTCAAATCCACGAGTCTGTTTATGAAGGTCCCTGATCGGTCACTTTCTTTTCTTGAAATGCTTCTTTCTACAATTCAATAGAGATTAGGCAAAGGTCTTTAAATGTGGTTAGAAGAGCTCCCTTCTTTTCTGCTTTCCTGGAAGAATTTGTGGAGAGCTGGGATTGTCATTCCATTCTTAAATGTTTGATAGAAGTCAAGAGTGCAAGTATGTCCTGGTAGTTTTTGTGGAAAGCGGTTTAGCTGCAAAATCTCTGTCATGAACCAAGAGTTTTTCAGGTCACCTGTTGTTTCTCTTGCTCAATTTGGGTACTTTTTCAATATTATATTCCCATTGTGCCTATTTTATCTAAATTAAATTTTTTTATTATAGCTTCTCAAAACTAAGATCATTAGTGATAAAGTAGCTTTCATTTGTGTTATTGGTAACTTGTGTTTTCTCTCTTTTATTCTGATTAGAAGTTTATCATCTTTATTGATCTTTTCAGAAAATTACATTCTGGCATTATTGATTTTCTCTTGTGATCTTGTTTCCATTTTCATCAATTTCTAATAGTATATTTACCTTCTTCTGCTAGGTTTTGATTTAATGTGCTATTCTTTCCCTAGTTTTTCCTGGAGGAAGCTTCGCTCATTAATGTGAAGATATCTTTCTTATAAAACAATTAAAGCTATACATTTCCTTCTCAGCATTGTCTTACATGCATCTCACAAATGTTGGTATGTTGCTATTCATTTCTATTCAGTTCACAGCATATTTTAATTCATCATGTGATTTCTTTTGGCCCAGGTATTGTGTGGCCCAAAACATGATCCACTCTAGTGGATTTTCCAAGTGCACTTGACAAGTATGTGTATCTTTTAGTTAGAGTGTTCACATCACAAGATCCATTTCCCTTCACAAAGAAAAATCTAGAATAGGAAATTGACATGTCAGAAAACTGGCATAAAAAAAATAGTAATCCACAGAGAAAGAGGATGTATTTGGGGTATCAAATAATGAACACACACTTTCAAGAACAAAAAGAAGGAGCATGTACGAGGTAGGTATTATCTTTCCAAGCAGTATTGTTTGGAGCAGCTGTGGGCACAGGGCAGCCCAGGGGGAGACCAGGGCTACCTGGCCAACAGTCTAAGCAGAGATGGTATTCACCAAGCTTTGTAAAAAGTAAAAGTAGAAAGTGATTCTCATATTTTATTAAATGATACAATTAGAGATAGTTGCTTCTTCCTACGTTTCTCCTTCCTTCACTGACTTCTCAATTTGGAACCTCTCACCTCTATCAGAAATCTGTTGCCCTGAATACCAACAGTGAACCAAGAATGGTGATAAGGGAAGCAAACAAAAACATAAACCTTTGTGGTTTCCCAGGTTGGGACAGCACGGACACTCAACAGAGTTTTGACTTTTCAGCAAAGCAGATGTAAATCTGAGCATATACTGATCTTTGGAACAGGCTTGGTTACTTGTCGGGGACACTGCATGATTCGCCCTTCTCTCCATGCGCAAGTCACCAGAAATTCTGGTGGACGTACCTGTGAATGTGAATGAAAGCCCAGAGGGGCTTTTCCTGCCTAGATTCTGAAAAGCCATTTACCCCGTGGGTCAGGGCAACATGTCCTTGGTGTGCTTATTCAAGACATAGTTCCGGGGCGCCTGGGTGGCTCAGTTGGTTAAGCGACTGCCTTCGGCTCAGGTCATGATCCCGGAGACCCGGGATCGAGCCCCACATCGGGCTCCCTGCTCAGCGGGAAGCCTGCTTCTCCCTCTCTCACCCCCCCTGCGTGTGTTCCCTCTCTAGCTGTGTTTCTCTCTGTCAAATAAATAAATAAAATCTTTAAAAAAAAAAAAAAAAAAAAAAGACATAGTTCCATTTAATCCTCCTCCCGGTAATCATATCTCTGTATCTCTTATCTGTATTTCTTGATCCCTGTGCCTCAATGGTCTCAACTTCTGTGAGTTTAAGCAATTGCTCTGTACCCTGCAGTAACAATACTAATTTTGTCTCTAGGGCGGGTGCAAAAGCAGTTAAAGATTTAACTGCACCACCCAACTTCCTCACTTGGGAATAATAAAAGACCGGGACCCTTGACAGTCAAGAGAGACGGAGAGAAACCGAGAGACTGAGAGAAAAAGCCATGAGACTGAGAGTCTGAGAGATGGAGACAGAGACTTAGAGACAGAGAGAGAAAGACAGAGAGCCTGCACAGAGAGAGGCAAAGGCAGAACGAAGCAAGAGAGAGCGGAGCAAGAGATAGACAGAAAGAGAGACTGAGGCAAAGGCTGAGAGCCTACAAAGCAAGAGACTGAGACAGAGAGAGACAAAGCAAGAGAGAAACAGAGACAGAGACAGAGAGATTGAGAGAGAAAAAGAGAGAGCAACAGAAGCAGAAGCAGAGAGAGCAAGAGAGACAGAACCAACTGTTTGCCTAAAGCTAGATTGATGTAACTAAAAAGCTTTAAATAAAGAAACCTGAAGACAGAGTTTTCAGGAGAGGAGATCCCCACGCCACTCTTTGAGTCCGGTCTCCTCATTTTATCGCTGACTCTGTCGCCACCTTCGGGGAACCTGACAGACTGTTGCTGGGGCCTGCTCCAGCAGCTACTGTCATCGTTGTGTTTTCTGATGAGTCCTAGGAATCCATGTTAAGGATGTGAAATGCTAAGGCATCCCAGTGGAGGAGAGTCCATGGGCACTCTGCCGTCCCGGGTCCTGCAAGGCAGCATGGGACGCTAGGGAAGCAGGGCATCTATGGACCACATGGGTTGGTTTTGTAAACCAGGATCGTATCAGAGAACCCTGATCATGCTCCCCAATTTCTGGATGTGAAAAAGCACAGATGAGAGCAGAAGGAGAGAAGCAAGCAGGGTGATCCGGGTCCCTTAAGTAACTTGAATAGAAATAGGAACACCTTCATTTTGAAAGGCTGCTGTAAAGGCCCCCACTCTCCAGAATGTAAGAGCAGACCCACATTCTGTTATCTGAGCCCAGCAACCGGCAGGCAGGTACCTAACCCCACCCAGGCCCCAAGGATTGCGCGCATGCAGCTTGTCACACACCTCTTGCTAGCCCAAATTAGGACATATCCCCCTGTAGAGACGATTGGTGAAAGTATGTGATTTGTCGTAAACTGATTGGCTGCCTGCCTGCAGACCCTGCTGTGGTGTTTTAAACTAATTGGCTGTGGATGCGCGGGCTTTGCTGTAACGGACAATGTAGTTCTATATAAGGGCGCCCCGGGATAGCTCGGGGCTCT